>JABXWE010017696.1:0-22085 GCA_014611495.1 Limonius californicus
ATGAATCTTAGTAAAACAAATAATCAGGAAAGACAATGTCCAGATTAGCATAGAAGGAAATCAAATATTAAACGTGGATGAATATATATGTATATATATATATATATATATATATATATATTATGTATGTATCTGGGACACAACATAACCATCGTTAAAGAAAATCAACCTCTAGAAATATCTCGAAGAATCGGTTTATCATGGGCTTCTTTTGGAAATCTTAGACACATATTACAAAACAAAAGCATCCTATAAATTTAACACGGAAGACATTTGACACCTGTATTATACCGGTATCTACATATCGACTGGAAACCATGGCTTTGACAAAGAAGAGTGCAAATCGGCTACGAATAATGCAAAGAGCTATGGAAAGAAGGATGCTGGGAATCTCTATAAGGGACAGAATTACAAATGTAGAGATAAGAAGAAGAACAGACATTATAGAGCGTATTGCAAAGTTAAAATGGAGTCGGGTTGGCCACATTGCACGAGACACTAACAATGGACATCAAATATTACCAACTGGCGACCCAGAGAAACAACAAGAAGTATAGGAAGACCACCAATAAGATGGATCGACATACGGAAGACGGGTGGAAAAAAGTGGTACCAAGAACCACAAGACAGAACCAGATGGAGGAATTTAGGAGAGGCCTACATCCAGCAGTGGATGGAAAATGGCTGAGGAAGAAGAAGAAGAAGAAGATTGTTGATATTAGATATTGGCATTTCTATAATGTTTATAGATACAAGGAGTCCCACAGTTAAAAACGCAAGGGGTCGAAAATTAAAAAAAATAATTAGGGTTTTCTTAACAAATTTATCGTCTAAACAGCTTCGTTAAGAAGTTACCGCCCCCTAACGGAGTAGCCTGAAGAAGTTTTTTTTCTAAATATTTCCAAAATACACAAGAGTAATATGTTTAATTTTTTAATGTTTACTCTCTTAGTAAGTAGTACCTTTTAGCATAGCTACAGGTCAAAGCTTTCCTTTTTTTGGCGTACCTTTGGCGAGTTGGGTCTGACTTCATCCCCTATTGTTTTTAACGAACGCTATTTTAGAAGTTAAATTGAAATTCAGATGGTAATGAAAAAATGAAAAAATTCAAAAAATAATTCCTGTTTTTTCTTTGATAGGAGTTAACCGTTATCGAGATATTTCACTTCCAAAGTTTAAGTTTTAGGCTTTGATAGAGAAAATAATTATTAAGTGGGCTAGTCTGAAGTTTTGCAGATGATAAACAGCTGTTCTGTTGTGTATAAAAAAACCTCCGTCAGGGTACGCACTTTAGGGGGTTGTAATTTATTAACGAAGCTGTGAAGACTTTAGATTTTGAGTTAATTTAGAAATACCCTAATTGTTCTTTAATTTTCTACCTCTAAGTATAGTTTTGGGTACTTTAGTTTGGGATACTTTGTATAATACCGACTCTTAGCCACTTAAATATTAGCTCTTCAACGTATTATACAACATGCTACGTATATTACTGTGTGTGTGCGTGCGTGCGTGTATATATATATATATGTGTGTGTGTGTGTGTGTGTACAAATATGCCTATATACATTCACACACACACACCGTAACTCTAGAACTATTGGGTCGTTTGTAATTAAATTTCGAATAGTCAAGTAGAACAATCACTGCCAAGAGTAAACGAAAATTGGACATCGTTTTTACAGAAAAATCTTATTCTGAAGATCAACTGTGATTTTCGTAGGTTGTATTAATTTGTATACGAAGCTTTTTCGAATTATTTATCGTTGAAAATTAGGATTTCAATTATAATTTCCTTTTGTTCAAAATCGATGAGATGTTCATATTAATTTTAGGTCACTTGCATGCTTTAAAGCCTTTACACGAAATAATATTAATATACACAAAGTGTTGAGGTTAAAAATCAGTGTGAAACTTCCAAAACCTGTTAGAATTTTGAATAGTTTAGTTTTCAAAATCGTTTTCAGAAGATTAAACAAAGTGGCTTCTACTAAAAAATTATTTGGTTGTACGTATTTGTATGTAAAATAACTAGAGTATACATATGTTTATCTGCTTTGACAGAAGTTCAATTTTTTGTTATGTTTTTCCTTTAATTGACGCAATCAACAAATTATTATGCTTGTTTTTTCTCTAATTTGAATGTTTGTTTGATATTAACATGCCTTTTAATAAATTGGCAGTTTAAAGTTTTTGCATAATTAAAATGGTTTTCTTTGATACTATTTTCTAAATTTCCTGCTACAATTTCTTTAATATTGTTAGTGAGTTTTAGGAAAATACAACCTTTGAATTCGTTATTTAGAATATTTATTTCCTTGTGGGTAAATTCTATGTTGGTAAAATTTAGGAAACGAGGACTAAAAGTTACAATGATGTTGGGTTCTGTACAATTCTTTTTAATTCACTTGGGTTTTCTTATGAATTATGATGTTAAAAGTTTGTTTTTCTGTACTGTATATTTAATACATTTTAATTTGCTAACTAGTTCTCTAATGTCACTGCCAAAAACATCAGCTACATGCAAAAATTCAAATTATAACTTAAAAAACAATAAAAATGGGCTTTGAATTCAGAATTTATACAGATTCTGAAAATGTATAAGCTGTTCTATTAGAAATAAGCAGATGCTCATTTCTAGGGAATCGGCAAATGGAAAAAGATTGTTTTTCATGTCAAGTGAAGCGGTTTTATGTGCATAATGAACCCTTAAAGTTAAAGTGTTTCTACAGCAATAATGAGGAAAATATATTTGATGCGTTTTTTTAGTCCGAATTCCAGGTGATGATGGCCGACTCTCGTCGTAGCTATCGTTGCGTTTGAGACAGCCGCTAAAAAGTTAAAAATCTAATTGAACCGGTTTGGCGCAGCTGATTCGGCGCGGCTGCTTTGGCGCAGACCAGCTTTGGCGCAGGTACGGTTTGGCGCAAGGTCGGTTGGGCGCAGGGACGTTTAGGCGCAAATATTTATTAACATAGTTTATTCTATAGAACATTATGTGTTATGAATAAAATTGCTGAAATATCCATCTTTATTAATAAATCCAATTGATAAAACATCTGATTGTACGTAATATCGAATATTTCATTAGGTGACAGCGTTAGTAGCAACATTAATTAAAAAAGATGCAAATTTTTCCGGTTTTTATAGTTACAAACCAGACTTTGGCAACCAATTTAAAACTTTAAAAGAAAAAGGGTATTTCCATGTAATAAATTTTTAACCTTAAAATTGTGTTTTTTAATTAACCTACGTATAAGGAAATTGTAGGCACTCTCGGTGCAAGGGAAACTACCAAACAAATACGCTAGACATAATATGAAACCAAATATATTCATTGAAATATTAGATAATTTGAACAATAAAAATGATGCACGAAGGTGTCAGTACTTTCATTAGCATATTGTATAGTTTGAGGTTTAAAGGATTAAACACCATAGATACAACAATACTGCTGCATTAAAAATATTTAAGAATGCTTATTTTTGAACGTTTGTTGCAGATATTTTCTACAAATCAATTATTTTATCAATTGGTTTAATGAATAAAATTTGATACTTCAGTGATTAATAAACAACTTTAATACATGTTTTCGTTCAAACGTCTCTGCGCCCAACCGTCCCTGCATCAAATCGGGTCTTCGCCAAAACGTCCGGTCCCGGTTTATTCTTATATTTGAATAGCATTCAGCTTATCATTATTTTCTATTCTCATTACATCAATGTGGAATATTATATTCACAGGCTACACATTTGTGAAAACTGTGGTTAAATATAAGCCTATATTGTTTGCAGTCATAAATTGAGGGACCCTGGTGGAGCAGTGCGAATACGCGCTGCCACTCAAAGGCACAGTGAAATGTGGGGTATTCGAATCTCGGCTGAGGGGACCGCATTTCACTTAGTTAAGTTTAGGATGCATGTTGAATGAATGGTTAGTGGTCAGGGACGCCCGCACCTCCCTGAAGTAATGCGAAAGCGGTTTCGGGGGGGAGCAGGTTGTATATGTATGAATGCAAAAACAGTCAAGAATTGATTAAACAATACCCTTGTTTTGTTACCTGCAGTTGAGAAATGAAAATCGAAAACTTATTAATTGGTAAATGGCGCGTTCTTTTAGAAAGCCAAAAACATGATAAGTATCAATAAAATATGTAATTTTCTTAACTGTAGCAGTAAAAACTATATTTGTTAGCACAGAATATTGATACATTTTCTAATGAATAAACTCATTCCTTAGGTACAATTAAATAGAAATTATAGTCCACAATTAAAATTTTAATTGGTTTGTTGAAATACTTTACGGTTGTTAAATTATTGACACTTCCGGAATACTTCAAAACTTTATTTGTGTTGATAACGCCGAGGAGATTTTCATCTAGTTTTGCCATTCCGTAACCGCTGGAAATTTAGTTCAATATTACTATTTGCTCTATCAAATAGTTTAATATAACTACTTCAGTGGCACGCTTTGCATAACGAGCGGTTCTCCTAAATGTAAATTGCAAATGCGCTGAATGCAAATTGCAAAACCGATATTTATGTGGTCATTACATTCGATTTAAATATCAGCAAATTTCATACTCACTTCTATTGCTAATTCGAAATCCTTTCTGTCGATGGTCCCGCTTTGGTTTACATCTGAAAAAGAAATAAGTGAAGTTAGTAATGCAATTACGCTGTGCACACCAATCAGGCGAATCGATATTTTCCATTAGACTCTACAAAGGAATTTGATCATTTTAATAATACAACGCAATATAGGACTTCCTTGACGCCCTCGTAACAATAGACATTTTCCGTTGCATTAGTAGCACGAAAATTTGTCGTACATCCGACGCTTTATGGCCATAAAGGCGTGAACACTCTAAGGTTAAGATCTACCTAGAGCATGCAAAATGATTAAATGAACGGATGTGCTTGTAATTATTACATTTTGTTTAAAGTTTGAACATTATATTATTATACAGGGGGTTTAAAAAATGATATCCCGTGCTTTTGGGATTTGATTCTGGGGGCAAAAACAAATTGAAAATTAAGTGTGGTAAATTTCCCAATTATCCTTTGATAACGAGGTATTGATAAAAAAGTAAATTGTAAGTTTTATATCACGATTGCTCCAATTAGTTGTTAACATAATTTATTTAGGTAACTATGGCGATGTTAAAAATTTATGAATCATTCTGTCATTCTCATAGGTATCTTTATTGTTCTTTCCTTCTATTTTTTTTTGTTCAAATTGGAACGAAACCATTGTAATCGAGATTATGTCGATATCTGGAAAGTGTTAGCTGCGTGTAATGACAAAACCACTGATGTGGCTAGAGTATAAGCGAAAAGGTTTCCAAATCGGCGGCACCATGGTGCAAAAACTGTAAGAAGTGTAGAGATTACTCAGAACAGTAATTTAAATCCTCGCAATAATCAGACAAGACGTCAACTTACACTAAGCGTCGATCAAGAAGAGCAGGTTTTTAAATTTGTTAAGGCAGAACCAAGTACAAGTCTTTAAATTGTATTGTCCTAAACTTGTATAGCGTATACAATGATCCACATTGCATTGAAAATACTCTGTGGAGTGATGAATCTACATTTACTGAGGCAGGTATCATAAAAACTCATAACCTGCAAAAATGGAGGAATGAGAACCCTCACTCAATATGCAAAAGATCTTATCAGAAACGTTGGTCAATAAACATTTCGGCTGGGATATTAAATAATAATGTAATAGGTGCACACATTCTGCCTAACTGACATAATTCAGCTTTCTATCGTCAATGATTAAATGAAAATTTACCACTGCATTTGTTCCATGAAGTTCCATTACCTGTTAGATTAAAATTGGTTCAAACATTGGAATACCAGTGAGAAATTTCTTAAATAAATATTTCCCTGAGAGGTGGATTGGGAGAGGTCGCCCATACCATGGTCTCCTAGATTATCAGATTTGAATCCTTTAGATTTCTCTTCTTGGGGTCATTTGGAAGAAAACAGTTACAACGAACCTGTTGTGAATTCTGAAGATATCGTAGCTCGTATTCACACTGCTGTGGCATCAATAAACGAAAATATTATGCAGAGGGTTCGTGCTTCCATTATAAATCGTTCGAATATTACATTGAACTATGAGGCAACCTATTTAAACACAGTTTATGACAAAAGATGTGGACGATATCTTTTTTGCTAATATTATTCGTTTTTAAGGGAGATTCATTTGAATGTAAAATTTTAGCTTTTGATCATTAATTCGATAACGAAAGATAATCGAACACATTTCTGCTTTTAATTTTCGATTTGTTTAGCGCCCTGAATCAAATCCTAAAAGCGCGAGTGTCAATTTTAAACACCGTGTATGCATTATTAACATATCTTTACTGTTTTTTCTATAAAAGGTTTTACAGAGACAGGCGTTTAATATAAAACCTATACAAACAACGGGAAACAGAAATAAAAATTCATAATAGCGGAGTGAAAGAAGTTGTAAAATATCGAAAAAAGGGGGCCAGGGCCGTGGGCCCGTGGGCTACTAACAATAATGCACCCCTCTTAATTAGAAAATACACGGGAGGGGAAGTGGGAGCGGGGTGACCGGTGAAGTTTTACAAAAGTTTCAGAACTAGAAAAAGTCAGTATACGAGGGCAGCCTTTCAAGTTTTTACAAAAACTAGAAAAGAAAAAAATGTTTTTGGAACAAACTGCTTTATTGTTTTTTAAAATTTTCGCTTTTTAAGATTTATGCACTTTTGCGTTCAAACCAATTCTAGAAACATTTTTTCCACTCTGAAGTTGGTATCCCAAAAACAGGGTTTTTGAAGGCTTCAACAGCTTCTTGAGGTGATGAAAATCGCTGCCCCCGCATTTTTTGTTTGACATTCGAAATCGTTAGGCGATAAGTCAAGCGAATACGGGCAATGAGACATTAATTCGAAGTTTTTCTCTTTCAAATAATCAATTACTTGATATGCTGTGTGAGAACTGGCATTGCCACGATGAATTATGATGCGACGTTTTCGGTTATTTTGGCTGATTTCGTCGATGACTTCTAGCAAACAAATTGTTGTATACCATTCAGCTTTAACTGTTCTTCGATCCTGTAAATGAATGGTTGCGATATGTCCAGTACAACCGAAGAAACAAGTGATCGTTTTCTTGGAAGTTCTTCGTGAAGGAAAACTTTTGTGGTATTCGGTTCATCTTGGAACACCCAAACAGTGTATTGTTGCTTAGTTTCCGGTTCATACGAATATATCTAAGTTTCGTCACCTGTTATGATTTTGCAGTTCCTCGGTCGAATTTTTTGAGCCATGTTCTTACACCAATTATCACGAACCTTTTTTTGAGCTGCGGTCAAATTATGTGTAATCCATCGGGAACAGATCGTTTTCACAGGCAACTGTTCACTGCAGTCTTCGATATGCCTAAGCATGCCTCTATCTCACTGTAAGTCACATGCCGATCTTCTTCAATCATGTTGTGCACAGCATCCGTGTTTTTTGGAATAACAACCGATTTTGGTCGAGCTTCACGAAATTCATCCTGACGGGCGTACGACGACTACGAAATTCTGCAAACCAATTGTAAACAGTCTTTTCTGATAGAGCTTCATTACCAAAAGTTCAACAAGCGATTCTATGCATTGATGTTGAGTTAGGCCGTCACTAAAATCGTAAAAAATCATCTAACGAAAACCTTTACGTGAAATTTCCATTTTTTCACAAAATTGCTTTTTTTAAACGCTCACTGTAAACAACTACTCACTTTTTTCAAAATAACAAATGTCAGATTTTACGAAAATATTAATGACACACCTCAATAGCCCCACCTACTATATAAACAAAAAAAAGTAACTTATATGTATAACTTAAATATTTATTTTCTTAGCTTCTTCTTTGGCAAATTGGTTAATAATATCACACGTATTTAAATAATTAAATAAATCACTCCCTATGGGCAAAATACTGAAATCATTTAATTTGCCCTGTTCCAAAGAAGAGGGTAAATTTTGTTTTCTTTTAAGTGCTGAAGAAGATCTTTCACCGCTGCAATTTGTAGCTGGTCTCCAGCCGTCAAACTGATTTAAGTGCAGGTAAAATAGCCGTCCCAAAAGGCTGGCGCCCCGGGGCTATAGCCCATTTAGCCCTGTCGTTAGGATGAGCCCTGGGTGAGGCAGAGATGCAACTTATCGCCGTATCAATTTAATGCATATGTAGAGAGAGCTATGGAAGAATGCAAAGGGTTCTGCAACGGGGTATTAGTAAATGGATAAAGAATACAAATATTGACGTTCCCGTATGACATCGCTTTTAGTTTTCATGGCGAAACTATTAATTTAAAAAGATCAATTGAATGTATGGATGATATGTGTACTAAGGGGAAAGTATAAAATTAACATAAATAAGAAGAAGACGGTAATGCTAGTGTGCTCCAAAGAGCTAGAAGAAGTTAACATCGAAATAAATGAAGACCTTATTGAACTAGCAAAGCATGGAAATAAAATAATAGAAAACGGACGAAGCTCGACCGATACTAACCAGATAAAATCCGTCTATGTGCAAGTAATATATGCCTACACCTTAAAAAAGACTGATAAACAGCCTAATTTGAAGTATATCTCTTAATGGTTGTGAGACATTAAACCAACCCGTCAGAAGAGATTTCCAAGCAGTTCAAATGAGGTCTTGGAGAAAAGTTTTAAAAATACGTCGGACCGACCGGATGTGGATGAACCACAAACATAGAAGTCCTGGAACGAATTGAGTAAGATAGACAAATGTGGAAGACGATGCAAGAAAGAAGACGTAGATGGCTAGGTCGTACATAAATGTGATATGATAAAGACAGGGAAGGTCAGGACGATGACAATACGCTTTGAATACATAAGACACGCGATAAAATACGCGGGCACTGATACGCCATACAACGAGATGTAAAGAATGGCCTGTGATAGACACGCTGTATATGATCTACGCCCTACGGATTAAAAGGAGAAGAAGAAGCAAAATCGAAAAAGCACCATTTTAAGTTTAGCAATATTATAAACCAGTTATCAATATCGGCAATTATTTTACTGTCGGCGATTCTGCAATTGAAAACAATTAATATTTTGAAACTGCTATATACCTTGCCTTTTCGAGTGGTTAGCAGTTTATCTATCTTTTCCCTCGTTATTTCTTCATTCAGTTCTCACACCGAAGACTGTTGGTCATCTACACATGCTTACGTTGAAAAATTCCATGCCTTGGCTTTTTTAAATATTATGACACTAAGTTTAATTTTGTGCTTTAAAAGTTTAGTACAAACATATAAAATGGGGTGCATAGCGGAGCGCTGCGGATGCCGGTCAAACGGTATTCGTAGTCCAGCACAACCGCGCTAGTCAGTACTTGGATGGATTGACCAATATAGTGGCATATGCTACCGGTCGTGCTTCGGAGGGTACGTAAAGCCGTCGGTCCCGGTTGTCATACAAACATCGTTGACAATCGTAAATCTTGTAGTGGCACTTCTCTTCTCTATTCGACGGGTTAGTTAGCCTCCTGCCCGGCATATGTGCAAAGAGGGCTCACAGAACCTACTCTGTTGTAGGTAATTAACAGGCCATTGGCCTATATACAGAAGAAGAAGAAGATACATAACATTAAAAAGAAGGTGTTGTTGTTATTTTCAGAAAAAGGGAGCTTTGAAATGAGGTTGGACCCTACCTTTTCCTTTGCCTTTTAATATATATATGTAAATGGATTTACAGTTTTCAGGTATAAAGAAATTAGGGGGGATTAATGTTTTATAGACAGGGCATGTGTACAGTGAAACTTCAATCAATGGGCACTACACTATTGTGAACACTTTTAATCCCTCAACTAATTGTTAAAACCACGAAAATACATAAAGAACAAATTATGAATGTATTTTAACTAGTTACCATTAAGGTTACCCGCTTATGGAAAAAGTAGGCATTCGCATTTGTGTGCGCTATAGAGGAGTATTGTAGTATACCTACTACCCATATTTGAATAAATATTAAACTACCTTAAAGAAATAGTTAGTAAAATCGGCTATTTTTACTTATTAGAATTTGCAGAACTTAGCCCTTCCACAAATGAGTACGTAATTTCATTCATATTAAGTATTTTATAGCTGTATTGGAGTAGTAGGTGGATATTGATTACATGATGTAAAAAAACCCGTATAGCTATAATAGACGATTCTATTATGAATATCAGGCAAATATTTATAGGATATGAGATTGACACTGCATTCAACTATAGACACCATCAAATAGAAATAAGTTTAGATTCGCATCTTATCTGCACCAGATGGTTGACCGACTTGCACGACCAATTAATCATTGAATATTTATAAAATCTTTTGAAAAAGTAGTATGTAATTATATTTCTATAGTAATAGTCTGCTGGCCGATTGTTCAGAAATAACGTACCTAACTGATTTTATAAGTATCGATCCATAACTGTTAAACCTGGAGAACACTGAAATTTGAATGGAGTTCGGTTTTGAGATTACCTTGGAATTGCTTTCACATCTCCATATAATCTATTTCAGATTATTACAGAACTGATTAAAATATAATAGAAGTTAGTTATCCCTGCTGATTGAATTTGACCCGCATAAAATTAAATTAGTTTTGATCAAACCTATTGCCCCATCAATTTTTCATGCTGGAATAATCTAAGTAGAAGCGTACAAATAAGGTTAAACAATTACTAATGAAGATGAAAATATGAATATCAGTCAATATAACTTGGCCGCATTGATATCTTCAGAAAAACCCGGATATTATGATATCCGCAGTAACTCCATTAAACAAGGTGATGCTGATTTTGTAGGAGATGGAGACTGATTCAAAATGTTTTACCATACAGCACTACGGAATTATTTAGGGTGTAAATTGTCGATGGGTATTAACAAATTCTTTATACATGTTAAACTGTCTTATTTTCAGATGTTTTAAAAGTTGGTATGAAATGTGACGAACAAGACATAGGTTTAGTTAAGATTCCTGATTGCTATAGTAAATTTGTCAGTTGTATTAAACTTGCTTAAAAATAACAAGAAATGGCATATTTGATTAGTAACAAGCGAAATTTGGACGATCACGAATCTAAAAGAAAATAAAGTACTGGAATGAGATTTCTCAGAGCAACGCAATCTTCTACGAGTTCAGACAGAATCAACAACAATGACATCGGAATGGAATTGAATATGCGCGCACTACAAATCAAAATTAAAAAAATAAAATAAATTGGTGCCAACACCCAAATTGAAAACCCAACTGTAGGTTTCCAATACAACCCAGACCAATAATACAAACCAAAGAGGAGAAGATATCAGGGCGGCCTAGAAAGGGAGTAGTACCGGAACAGGTTTGAAGCGAAGGAGAAGAAGAACTATATTGTTTCCGATTTTTATAAACAAAGCTGGTTTGCATAGTAGATGTAGATTATAAAATTTTATTGTAATGATGCTAATTAATGTAAAACAAATAGCAAATATGATTGAATATTATTATCATAAAACAGTAAGTGCTATAGAAGTGCTAAGAAGAAGAAGAAGAAAAAGTAAAAAGCAAAAGAAGTTCAACAAATATTATTAGAGCATTGAGACATCAATGGACAGTGCAAACATATCTTATTACTCGTTAGTTTGTAGACGACAGAAAAATTTGTATTGAGCCAGCATCCACCATTTTCTCCCGATCTTCCCCATGTGACCTCTGAATTTTGACAGAAGTGAAATTAACATTAAAAGGAAAACGTTTTGAGTTGATACCAGAGAGCCGCCAGTACACAATGTCTAAATGGACGAAAGAAAGATGATTTTCCTGTTTCTAGAAATTGAATAAACGTTGGAATAGATGTGTGGTTAACCAAGGAGAATACTTTGAAGGAGATAATTAGAGTTAGTAAGTTTTTTGTATTCTCTTATTCACTATATCATTGTATCAGACCTCGTAGTTCAAAGGGTTTAATGAAATCGATATAATATAGTACCATTTATTCGACCATGTAATATATTTAACATTAAAAAACTTTTAACAGCTTCGTGGATTTTTATTTATTAAATCGCATGAAACTAACGGTATTTCTTATTGCCAATTTCTGCCGGCCTCGGTGGTCTAGTAGTAGAGTAGCGCATTTGCCTTTAGATCTGAGGGACGCGGGATCGAACCTGGCCGAGGTCGCGAGATTTTTCTAGCGGGTAGAAATCTGAAAATGCGCCTTCTGTCGGGTAACACTACTGAAGTTGCAACTACCCCAGATAGGCAAATTCCTTAGTTAGGGTGTACAATGGGCCAAATGTGGACTAAGTACAGAGATGCTTCGACACCGCGTCCTCGATCTCGCTCTTGCAAATCAATCAATCAATTGCCAATCTCAGAATTTTTTGTTTTCAAATAAACTACATTAAATATCAGAAAACTTGGAAACTTAGAATTTGTTACCGTTGTTGAAAAGTAAGACAAATACGTACAACAACTACTTAAATATACTTCATACATTTAATACTAATAGTCTTTGCTATATTTATAAACCAATGTTTTTGTGCGCTTGAGGATTCAATACGTAATGGTGATTAATTTTTAAGAGTCGTATGTTTATCAGTAAGCATGACTAATAGGCTTGCTAACTCATATGTTGTACGTTTAGAAATCTAAAATGTATTTACCAGAGTGTATTAATCTTTTGGCGATAAGAATTTTAACTTTTACTGATACATTAAAAAGATACAGGCACTTGAATATGAGATTGATGTTTAAAACATCTTGACGGTGTCTTGTTATACTGGAAATCCGTTATTGATGTTAGGGAGCTTTGTCATACGTATTGGCATTAATTGTTCATCAATTTCGTTTATAGTATTATACCTGATAATTTATACTATGTCTAATACATAGTTATTAACATTCTTTTATAAAACGTGCTTCTCAAATAACATGGAGGTTATGCGTGCTTTAAAGAATAATTTTTTGATAAGTGTTTTAATATGGTGATTCAAAAATATTGCTACTTTCTGAGTTTTTGATTTGACGAAACATTCGACTTGAAGAAAAAAAACATAGTGTTATTTCCATTAATAATGTCATTTTTTGTAATAATTAGAAAATGGCGTATAAGATGTTGAAACGGTAACCTTGTAATCAGTTTTTGTCTACTAGAATAATTGTTGCATATTATAGTTTAATTATTTTTATTGTTGTTGCATTATAATAGTATTAGACAATGGTAGCAAATCTGAAGCATACAAATGTTGTGAGTTTCGTTGTATATTTATCGAGAAGACGCTAACAAAAATGACCGAAACGTTGGTAATTAGTTTTATAACTGGTGTGACTTTTAAATAAAGACGTATGCGGAAAGTTGATTTTGTTTTGAAATCATGTGGTCAAGGATTACATTAGTTATCTTATGTTTAACTAATCAGATGTATAAAAACTAATAATAAACAACTATTAACTTCGTATGTTTCATAATGTTTACATTAAAAGATAACAAACTCCCTTTATTTATATGTATTGCACTTAATTAGAAAAAATGATTGTAGTATCATTATGTTCCGTTATTTACATACACTTTGTAAACTGTAACTCTAGAACTATCGTTTATCCCAAAAATAATGGTGATTGTAGAATTTGAGCATATGTTGTGGTACTAGAATTAACCTGGTTATCGCCCTTAAAGATTACTGTCAGTCCAGAAAGAATTTTTTATTTCATTTCATTTATCTACCAGAAAATAAATTCAGATTTTAATATAATGTTAAATATTAAATATGTGATCCTTGTTAAGACTCTTCTGCCTTTTCCGCATACTTTAAAACTTCCATATTTAAGTTATAAGTGTGAATTTAAATAGTCACAAATTAATTACCTACAAGCCCGATAAAGAAAAATGTTGTTATCTAATTAATAAAATTATTTAAAAAGTTCAGATGACAACAGCTATCATGTCAACTGGATATGTCTTGTTGATCCAGTTTATCTGTATTATGGTCAACTAAAATAGAGCAAAAATGTATCTTGATTATGAGGGCTATAAAAGGCTCATTCTGAAAAACTGCTGTGACTGTTACTCATACAAAATGGTGAAGGTATTTCTTTACGTGTTTGCTGCCATTCTGGCTGTTCTTGCTTTAAGCAAGGGCATCGGTAAGTAATTGCATTGCTATTGCTATTTGTGGTAGAAACTACAAGTTCAGTTTTTTAAATAAAACCAAATACAGTTGCAATACGCTTACTGGTTATTGCTATAGTTTTGGGAACATAGTAATTGGAAGTGGCCAGAAATTCACCGCTATTCGTTCTATTCAGTTATTGAAATTAATTTTATATAACCCAGCAAAACTGTTTTGTTAATACAACTCTAATTTAGTTAATTGTGTTTAAATGATATTGTATTTCCAGAATCCACCAAGTATTGTGAAGAACTTGGAGTTGAATTTGCGAAAGGAGAAAAAATAACTGTGCCTGGAAAATGTGAGCAAGCAACATGTGAAGATCCGGAATTTCAAGAGATTTCCTATGCATTGTAAGAATACTTATTTATTTTTGTTTTCTGAGATAGTGTTTTATCATTTTCTGTTTTAGCTGTACCGAATATTTTCCCCGTGCAGGATGCCATGTGACCGAAGTAGATCTTACCAAAAAATACCCACAATGTTGTCCTCAAGTTAAATGTTAAAAGAATTTGTAAGCTAATGTCAATTAATGTATCAAAAATGTATGTTACAGTAAATAACATATAATTATGCGTTGTTTGATTATAGATAATGTGTTATTTCACACATTTTAAAGTTTATTTGCTAAATGTAAATTTATGTTGTTATTAAGTTTTTAGAGGTAGTATACATAAATAAAAAATAATTGTTAGCATTTTGTTTATTAGGTCGGGTGACCACGAGATGAGGTAACAGTATGTAACCTGTTTAATTTTGAACATATTATTTTAGAATTTTAAACTAAGATGCAAATGTGTAACGGTAACCATTCTCTAACCTAATTGGTTTTAACCGATATCGATTTTATTTTTTTACCATAAATGTGGTCAAATAATTGTACCTACATGAGGAATTAAATAACAGCAAGATTTATATCCTTGCAATCTTCTACCAATGAAGAATATAAAATGTATAAAATTGCACAGAGTGTTTCATTAAAAATCATACAATTTTGGTTGCCCGCATTCCTCAAACACTCTGTATATCTCATAATTTTTTAAGATTTCAACATTAAAATTACTATCAAACAAATATAGATTGATGGACACGCACTATAAACGCTCTACATTTATAGCAGAATATCGTTTATTTGCCCTCCCAATGTTTCGTTTTTGCTGATTATCCGAACAGCTTAATTGAGGCACGTGCAATGTAATTCTCTATTGCCCTATAAAGACCTTGAGATCAGCGATTGTTAGAAATCACAGTATCCAGAGAAGGCAGGAATGAACTGGCGAAGCTACAGTAATGTAATAAGTTGATCGAGAGAAACAGATAAAAAAGGCAAACAGAGAAAAGGAGGTGATTATGAAAGAAATACGTGATGAAATAAATGTCATGGCTTGCAAAATCGCATTTCCTTGCTATGAGAGCATCCAGTAGTTTTCTTGTATTTATTAGTTATGGTTCAAATATCTGATAGTCGTTGTTACATTTGTCAAACGGAAATTAGTTTAAAAATGGTCTTTTGAAGAATAAAATTTAAGATTTTTTTAAACTTTTTTCTGCTTTAAATATATTTGGATTTATTTGGTTTTTGAGTTAGTTAGTTAGTAGTGTCCTTCGACTGAAATGAAAAACCGAAGAACTCCTGGCCCTGGAGATATACATATTGAGTTTTCGAAAAATGCCCTGAAAGTTCTTACAGAAAACGTAACTGTTCACAAAGTGCTTAAAAGAATATTTAGTTCCGAAAGAATGGAAACTGGCATATATAAATAATATTTTGCATAAAAAGGAAAGTAAAGCGGAATGTGACAATTATAGGGTCATCAGCGTTACACAATCAATGAGTAGAATAATGCAACAGCGACTAGAAAAAGAACTACCAGACAATTGTTTTTATTCAAAACAACTTTCTGAAAAACCTGGCACACGGTCGAGAAGCACATATATTATCCGCAGATCTAAGGAAAGCGTACGATAGCGTGCCGATTAACAAATTGTGGGACGTGATGGAGGAAAACATCGGGATAAGTATAAAAATCGCAACCATAAAAATGTATAAAATTAATACGAGTTGTATGCGAGTAGCATCAAAGATTTAGGAAGCATTTACAGGAGGTAATAAAGGTTGCAGTTCACCATCGCTATTCACGATGTACATAAATACAATTTAAACTGGAGAAAAAAAAATGTCACTCAATGGGTGCCCAAATACGAAATAAACATCGTTACGCGCCGTTGTTTGCCGACAACTAAGTCATTTTTGAGGAAAATATTGACTATATGTCATATATGACACGAAAGCGTAAGAGGAGTACCGTAAGTGGGGAGCTCATTATAGAGAAAACATAATACATGGTAATCGAAGGAGGTGTTGGTTACGATCTTCATCTCGAATCTGGTACGGTAAAAACGATGGGACTACAACAGCAGACGGTTGAGACGAAAAAGGCATTCTTAATAAAAATAATATCAAAAGAACCGCAACTATGGAACGATTATATGAGAAATGAGACTAAGAGGAGAATATTCTCGAGTATATATGAAAGTTGAGTAACATACGGCAGGAACATGGGCTGTAAGTGAAAAATCAGCATAAAAAATTAGTGCAGTGGAAATGAATAATTGAAGACGCTGTCAAATACTTACAATACTGTATCGTGATGACATAAGGAACTCAATGGAAATATTATAAACATTAAGCGAAATCACAGAGAAAAAAACGGCTTATATGGTATGATCATGTGAAACGAAAGCATGATCTAAAGTGGCCTAAGAAAATGCCGTAGTGGATACCAGAGAGTGAAGACAAGAGGTACACCTAGGTAAACATGGAATCAAGGTATAGCAGTGAGAAGACGTTAGTCAGAAGAGGAAGACTGAAGAGAAAGAATTCAATAACGAAGTTTTCTCTTGTCATTGTATCTACGTTAATAGGCGACCTTTCAACATGTGATTTTATTAAACTAATACACAACCTATCCAAGATTGACTTACAGTGAACACACTAAAACTCATATATAATTATCATAAAGAATTATCAAAAGTAATGTAAAAATATAATAAAATCAATTTCCGATTATTTATTTATTTATTTATTTATTTACCAGAACAAAACAGGCATTGCCTAATTACAGTGTTCTGTTAAAAGAACTAAAATAAAATAATATACCATCGTTGGCTTGTAAAAAGAGAAGAGAAGAAAAGAAAGAAAAAGAAAACAAAAAGAAAGAACAACCCCCCAAAAGAAATATATAAAAAAAAAATAATCCACAGAGCAATAAATCGTTCAGTCCTACCATAGCTGCTCATTAAGAATTTCAATTAATTTTCTTTTAAATTTACATTCGGTCATTGAGTATAAATCTATTTGATAATTTGTATTAATGTTGTTAAATTCAGCGCAAATTTTGACAATAGGCGATCTTTTATTTTGAGTTTTTCTACAAGTAGGAATATGAAAAAGTATTTGGTTTCTAGATCTGTAAGCCGGTATATAAAAACAGATTAAGGATAATAAATCGGAGCAATTGATTTTCCTGTTCAGTAGTTTATACAGAAACATAGTGCACAGCATAACACGCCTCTGCGCGAGTTTGACTATTTGGAATTCCTGTCTAATTACATGGTACGATTCGAAACTAGGATACCTGTTATATCTTTTAAAATACAAATATTTCAGAAATTTATTCTGAACAGTTTCAATATTTCTGCTCTGCATAATACCACCAGGATCCCAGACTATAACACAGTATTCCAGCTTCGACCGCACCAGGGAGTTAAAAAGTGTGATTATAGCTTGTACATGATGAAAATTTGAACACTGCCTTTTTATAAATCCCAAATTTTTCATGCTACTACTAATAATATTGTCTAGATGTGTTTGAAAATTTAAGGTTTTGGTGAAAGTAACTCCCAAATCGCACACTGTCTCGATTTGTTGTAAGCGATTATTATTCATCATGTAAGAATTCATGTATTGCTCATTATTAAGGGTAAATGACATTTTTTTACATTTTCCAGCATTGAAATAGAGTTTATTCTCGCGACTCCAGTTCACAAGTTCTTCTAAGTCCTTTTGCAACATCTCCGCTTCTTTTAAATTCATCACATTTTTGAAAACTTTTAAGTCATCGGCAAATAACAAACATTTACTATATTTTATGCGTTTAGTTATATCATTAATAAAAATTAGAAATAAAAGAGGTCCTAGATTGCTACCTTGTGGAACTCCAGATGGCATATTATATGTTTCAGAACAAATTCCATTTATATTAACATACTGCAATCTATTTTGTAGATAAGTTACGAAAAAAGATATTAAGGGTTGTGACAAATTACAATTTACAAGTTTGCCTAACAAAATGTCATGATCAACTCGATCAAATGCTTTTGAAAAATCTGTATATATTACATCAACCTGTGAGGCAGCTTCAAACGCATCAGTGATGTAATTGACAAACAATACCAGATTCGTCTGAACCGATTTGGATTTAACAAATCCATGTTGTTCATCTCGTATAATAGGTACGACATGCTTATATAATCTGTTATAAATGACATGCTCAAAAATCTTTGCTGGAGCCGAGAGGACAGATATAGGTCGGTAGTTGGAAATGTCTTGCAAACTTCCTGATTTATGAACAGGTGTCACTTTTGTTGTCTTCCACATGCTAGGAAATGTATTTGTTTTTATGGCCAAATTAAATATGATAGTTAGGGGATATGCTAAACTATCAACACATGCCTTGAAGATGTAAGGTGGAATGTTATCTGGACCCGCAGATTTTTTTGGTTTCAATTGTCTAAAGGCCTTTATTACTTCATCTATACCCAAATCATTTATAATTAACATATCTAAATTTTCACGGGGTAAATTTGAGTGCCAGTTAATTACATATTTTGATTCCTCCCCATAGACTGATTCAAAGAAAGTAGCAAATCCAGTCGGGACAGATTCTTGATCAAAGTTATTATCGTTATATTTATATTCATTAGCAAATTTACGATTGGATTTGGCATTGTTTACAAAATTCCAGAAGTTGTTCACATCATTTATTAGTCCATCCTGCACCTCGTTTAAATATTTTTTGTAATCTTGCTCAATTTTATTTTTTATTAGCGCTCTGAGTCGCTTAAATTCATGAAAGTGGTAATTCGAATTAGTTTTACGTAATCGATGATAATCTTTCAATCTCAGCATTTCCTTTACTTCTACGGAAAACCAAACTGGATATTTCTTTTTACTTGAACGGTTAACATTGGGCACCGTTATGTTTAATACGTTATAAAAAAGTGCATAAAATTTATCCACGCATTTATTTACATCATCAAAACTCTCAAGCACACTCCAATCAGCGTCTCTCAACAGTTCATACATTCTCAAAAAATTTGCCCTCCTAAAGTTATAACAAAAGACAATTGAGTTGGATTTATTGTTTGCAGGACATACGATTGTTTTGAAGGACGATATAAGTGCAGGATGAAAAACGTCAATTGGAACTAAAGGTTGATCATCTTTTTCAATGTTCATATCTAAATTAGACAGTACCAAATCCAACGTTCTGCCATTAATATTAGGTACATTGTTTAACGATTTAAGATTATTTACATTTATAAAATTTAGAAGTGCTTTAGTAAAATTATTACCATGCAAAAGATTAAACTGTGTTCCAGTGATAAGAGGTATATTAAAATCCCCTACTATAATAATATTCATGTTATTAAGTTCTACGTAATCAGTAACAGTATTATAATAAGATTCATAATTAATCAATGGAGAATGGGGTTCAATATATACTACATTTATTACATATTTTTCACCACGTAAGTTAAAGGATACCCAGACTGAATCCAGGCCAATATGATATATTTAGATTTAATGTATTGAATTGTTTTCACCTTATTACCAGCAACTATCTTTTTACGAATATATACACAACCACAATGTCAAGATTTATCTAATTTTCTTAAACCTGGACAATGTCAAGATAAACTTATGTATTTTGCGGTATACTGTACGTATTGGCTTTTACATTGGGTACAGTTCGCTTTTTGTCGTTCAGATAGACGGCAGTCGGACCAGAAAAACCATGGAAAGGAGTATTAATTATTATAATACTCCTGGCAGTAACATGCCAGTCCTCTTCAATCATGTTTCGTACAAGACCAATATTATTTTCGGTAACTGCCGTTTTCGGCTTAGGAAGTCGCAAGTTGTCATTTAAGGTAGGTCGACCATGTTGAAATTCATTGTACCACCGCTTTCCGGTAACTAAGGAACACGACTTGTCATCAAACACTCAATTGATTTTCTCAAAACATCCTTACGGCGTAAGCCAAGCGTGAAATGGTAAAAAATCAAAGCTCGACAATGCTCTTTATTCAATTCCTTGATTTCTTGGGGAAAGGATTACTTTAAAATGATGTATTTTAAAATTGTTCAAGTATATTTGACAACTTTCACTATATAATTAAACTTGTAAACAACTACACTCAAACGTCAAGCAAACTTTGTTTCCAAAATATCACAGATTGATAGCTAGGCACAGCAGAAAGAGAACAGCCCTCGTATAATTTGCACTGGAGTAGCTGCATCAATGACTGTATTATATGTATATAATTATGGTATAATGAATATCATTCTGTTAGTTCTTCCTCAGGAGTGTAGTATTTTGATAATGTATATGGAAATATGCAAGCGATGATTTTAATGAAATTCCTATCTTTATTGCTAAAAACGTTTAGAAAACCGTATTTTAAATCTTCTATTTTAACAATGATTCGAAATAGTATTTTATCCAAGAAATCAGGTTGTTGAGCTAGACAGCTGCAAATTAAACATCTCGGTAATCTACTTCTGTATGCTAGTATGTTCCTGCGTTTACTTATCACTGGGATGTTGCAGAGTCTTTCGAATTTTATGTTAAGGTTCATGAACTATTTGCAGTAGATCATCGTAAACATACTAAAGTATATCTTCTTTTCGTGACCACTTCCAATTTTCTTGTTGTCTGATACCAGTACTTTTCCAGGGAAATACTCTCCCTGAAATTAAGTCGTAGCATTTTTCTAGTCGACATTATTTTTTCTAAACCTTGGGTTGGAAAGGTCAGTATTGCCATCTTCAGAAACCGTATCTACCTTAGGATTGTGTTCTAAAATCTCAACGAGTGTGTGATTATTGTTTTTCAAATAGGAAAAGGCTTTATGTACATTCAAATACAGGATGCAGAAATATGTTAAAGAAGTTTTATGGGAAAACCCATTATCATCTGATTTTGTTCTTCGTAGTTTTCGGTATTTTCTTAGGTATACTAATTATTAGTAAACTTTTTGGAGTTGCTGGTTGTAAAAACAATAGTTTTCTTTTTTTTCTAGAATGATATCTATTTAGTTTTTTCCATTGCAGATTGATTGATTTCTCTTTTCAATAAATATACCACCCCAACTTTGGTATAATTTTTCGAAGCGGTTTATGTGGCAATACTTTGTCAATGTTATTACGGTCACAAGTTTTTACTAGTCTCACGTCTACATTATTCATAGAAAAGAACTTAGACTCAGTGCATCTACAATGGACTATTACCAGTTCCATCTGTGGTTTTGTTAAAGTTAAAATACAGGAAAAGTGCGAATTATATGCAAGTTTAAGTTTTAATACGGTCATCGTTCGATTTTCAATTGAATACGTAAGAAGGAAAAACTATTACTTTTGAAAAACTTTTATCGAGATGATTCTACCTCAGCTGCACTTTCAGTACGTAATAATTTTTGTTACATCAATAACATATTCGACAGTGTTATATAGGGTGGTCCACCAAAAACTAAACAGGCGGGTTTTGTGGCACGAAATCTCAACTCTTCGAAAAACGGCCGAACACCTCACATTAATTTGCCAGGGGGGGGGGGGGG
>JABXWE010017697.1:0-28292 GCA_014611495.1 Limonius californicus
GGGGGGGGTTACTTTATAGACACAGTGTATATATATACAGTGTGTCTCACTGTAGACTGCACCACCCCAGTATTTTGTTTATAAATTATCGATTCAAAAAATTTCTTTTTTCTGATTATACCTCTCACTAAACTGTAATTTTAGGGTATGTTACTTTTCCTTCAAGGTGAAATGCTAGCCTACTACGATTTAAAATAAACAGCAAAATTGGAGAAGTCGTATTAGTGATTTTTTTACAACAAAATTTTGTTAATAAAAGTTGTTCAGAATCGTTCAAATAAGCTAAATCCAAAATTTCATTACAAACAAAAAATATTGAAAATTTTTTTTCTAGAAAATTTCAATATTTTTTGTTTGTAATGAAATTTTGGATTGAAGAAGTCGTATTAGGGTTTTTTTACAACAAAATTTTGTTTATGAAAGTTGTTCAGAATCGCCCAAATAAGCTAAATCCAAAATTTCATTACAATAAAAAAATATTGCAAATTTTTTGATTGTAATGAAATTTTGGATTTAGCTTATTTGGGCGATTCTGAACAACTTTTATTAACAAAATTTTGTTGTAAAAAAATCCCTAATACGACTTCTTCAATTTTGCTGTTTATTTTAAATCGTAGTAAGCTAGCATTTCACCGTGAAGGGAAAGTAACATACCTTTAAATTACAGTTTACTGAGAGGTACAATCAGAAAAAAGAAATTTTTTGAATCGATAATATATAAACAAAATACTGGGGTGGTGCAGTCTACAGTAAGACACACTGTATATACATATGCCATAAACCTAAGTTGATTTTAGCCTATTTTTTCATAACTATACAAAATTCGGATCAATACTTATCCATTTTTCGATTTTTTTCACTCTATTACAATCTTGGATATGTTGTCTCCTAATTAAATAAACAATATGTACAAGACGATAACAGTAAACACGTAATAAGTTACAGTAATCCATTCCTCGTAGTGGAAGCAAAAGAAACATATGTAGCATTATATTATATATTTTTGTGGAGGAGACTTGTGTTTTATTTTAGGAAACACGTATTTTAACTAATTTTACAGCGCTTTAATTGTAAACCTGACGCAATGCAAACTGTAAATTTAACGGCCAATTATGGAATACTTAGCTCATCAACATGTTCCCACGTTAATTAGACTTTCTCTTAAATCCCTTAAATTCTAAAAAACAATTTTAAAGGTGATTATATCCCTCTTCAGGAGTTTTTTGCGTTGCTGTTCCCTAAAATTCATGAAACCCTTTTTTTAAGATCAATTTTAAGTTCTTGAATTCTCCACTCAATCTATTTTATCATTTCCTGGTAAGCTCAGGCGAATAAGATAGCGCGCAATGGGTTACCCTTTTAATCAAGCGCAGTGCAATTTCACACATTCTTCAGCTAGGCGAGCTCAACCCCAAAGCACCACTTCTCTTTAAGCGTGGTCAAGATGTTGTTTCAACCACAGGTTCACCCTATTTCTTAAACGTTCCAGTTTAAAGCTGACGTACTCGAATTTTATCATTGAGTTGCTGCGATTTTGGTATGGTAGATCATTTTTGCAGCTTTCTTTGTTCTGAATGTTGCAAAATATTGTAACCAAATACTTCATTTTTACTTCTGATTCATATTTTATCCCAATATGTTTAATTTCGAGGTAGCGACAGTATGAAAAAATCAAATTTCGTAATTGCAAGAATGAACCGACAATTATTGTAGGGAAATAGCAAAAACAGGAATACATTTGCAAGGTTTTTGTTTTCACGGTGGCGGAAATGTTTACGTCCCTTCTGGAATCCGACGGCCTTAGTTCCAAAGCGTCCCGCTCGGCGCCATTGGCGTTGTCATAGCGACGCCATGTTTTCGTAAGTGACGCAGTTTATTGCGTCAGTGAAGTCCTACGCTTCTGCTGCAGTTCTCCTTTTGCAGTTTTGGACGGATGCGCTTTTCAATTTCCCATTCATAAAATCAGACACGATTGTTCTTAAAACTAAACAACGATAGTAATGTACGTGACAGCAGAAGAACGAATATCTGTCTCTACAACAAATATTTTCTGTTTTAGTTTCCTAAACAGGAACACAATTATAGTATGATTCATTCAGTATTATTGACTGTGACTGAAACTATCGATTTGCTATCACAGAAAGGGCTAAAGTTTTTTCATTACTTAAGAAATGGAATAAAAATGTTTGTTTTCTCAATATGGGAGAATATTAATAAGAGTGTGGTTAAGTTGATAGAAGCAATGATAACTGAGATTTGTCATGTGTATCAGTTATTAGAAGACAGATTTATATGCAATTGCATTGTATTATTAACGTTCCCTGCGTATCACACGAGTCACTCACCACTTTTTACGTCCGTTTTGGTACTGAAACGTATTTTGCAATAAGTACATACTCTTTGTATACTACTTTTCGGCATATATTTATGCATATGTTAATTGAAAATGTTCTATTTAAAACTACCAAGTTTTATTCCTTGTGTATGTTAATCGTAAAGTTCATTAGGAATGGAATTGCAAGTTATATAAATATATATATATATATATATATATTATATAGATATATACATAGTTATCTGTATGTAAGTATATATAGATATACATATATGAGTAGGCCAGTTAAGTTGTCCTCCGTTCAAAGTGGTTGACGCAACCCAACGTATACATGTATCACAGCAACTGAGATTATTGAATTTATTATAGAATAAAAATATCATACCAGCTTTCAGTCAAGTTGATCTCTTACTACAGAAATCAACACTTCTATTAATAATAATTACATCAGTACCTAAAGATCAAAAGCACTAATTGGTGCAACCGTACCACACTAAAAAGTAAACAAGTGAAAACAAAAAATAATTAGTACCTAAAGTTTTATTTAAAATAGCCTCCATCCACTTCCACACATTTTCTCTAGAAAACATGTTGATAGTAATTGATGTACACCCCCCTGTTGTTCTCTTTTGTCATATACTACCGGAGTTTGGTATATTATTTCTTTAATTGTACCCAAAGAAAAAAGTCTTGTGGAGTGGTATCGCAATTTCTTGGTGGCCATTGTTGCAAAGCTCCTCTTCCAATCCAATTTCCTCCAAATATAATATTTAAGTAATTTCTAACAATCCAACTGCAGTGAACAGGACAGCCACAATGTAGGTACCAAAGTCGTACATTGAGTACTACATCTCTCAACAAGTAACGTTGTCCGGTTAAATTTTCAAGGCAAAAGTGTGGTCCAATAATATGTACCACGCCACACCAAACAGTTACGGAAAAAACTTGAAAATGGGTAACACCTATCCAGTGCGGATTCTCTTGTGCGTGACGGTGCGTGTTATGCCTATTCACCTCACTATTGTTTGAGAATTTTACTTCATCGCTAAACAGTACACAATTGATAAAAGATGGCCAAAAGAAGTTGATACTGTATAAAATTACAAAATTGTAATCTTCTCTGAGGGTGATTTTCATGCACTAGAGTAATGTTACAGGAGTGAAATACATTTGCTTTTAGAATTCTTCTAACTGAAGTTCTGCTAGTACCCAAATTTACATATAATAAGATCTCTTTCGTTTACATAAGAATTCTCATTCAGTGCTGCTAACATTGCTAGTTTATTTTCCATGTTCGTAATCGTTTTGGATCTACATTTTCTGGAATTAATATATTTACCTTCGTTTTTAAAGATGCATCTAAATATTTTTTTCAGGCGGTGGTTTTATAGTTAGATAGCGCCTGGTATATACATTGCAATAAATATGTATTCTCGTTATTTGAGAACATTGTACTTACAATGTAAGTAAATTGGCAGCGCGACTTAGTATTATTATAAGTAGACAACATTGATCAATTTAATTAAATTAAAGAAAAAGTTATTAAGTTGGCATGCTATATGTATGTTGGGTTGCGTCAGTCACATTTAATAGGGGACAACTTAGCCATTCTGTACATGTTAGTTTTGAAGAGTATAATTCAATTATCTATACAGGGTATCCCAGGTAATGTTTCTGCCATGAAGACGGTAAGGGATAAAGGAAGAATTGCTCAGAATTTTAAGGATTACTAACATCCACATTGAAATTTTAGTATTTTTGAAACAGTTATTTTGGTTACCTTACTATATGTACGGTGGGTTGCGCCAATAACTTTTACGGAAGGGCCACTTTTCTGTATGTACAGTATTTATTCCGTATTTTCATTTCTTATATGTCAAACAAGACTTTAAGGGCCACGAACTTTAGGTTCTTGTAAAGCTCTGCTATAGTTCTTACGATGGGCAATTTTCAGTTTCGGATTAGCGCTTTATTTGCACAGCACAAACTGAACGCATTTCTGTCTTTCTTAGTTGCTTGCAGATTCATATTTTCGACAAAGACGTATGTCGTAGTGACATCTGCGAACGAAACAAGACCAACACTGTACGTGTGACGTATTCTGTCGGCTGACACATTTAGTAGAAAGAAACAGAGATACTTGAAGATTCTCGCGCAGATGCAGCTAAGCGTCACTACTTAAATCTGTTTCCAGCAGTATTTAAAATGTTTTGGAGGTTTATACGACAATATTTTATTTTATACACTTGGGGAACCTTTGTTTTTGCTGGGAAATATTTCGACGATAATGTCGGAGCCCGCGTCCCAGATCCGGTCAAAATTATGACAACCAGATGTGTAAAAACTGTTGAGGGTCGACAAAACCGCAGTTTGGCTTAATTGCACACCAAGGGTACTTTCTACCTAACTTTAGTGCTATTCTAAAAATCTTAAATTAAATTGTCTTTCACAAGTCCCAAATTTTCACTAATATTCGTAGCACTATTGTTATGAACAGCCAGTTCAACATTGGATGTTAGTTGGTATTTAGCTATTCTAAAAAGAAAACGCTGTTAGAAATGTCTGGAAATTTTTTGAATACGCAGTGTCAACAGTTTGTGTTAAATCTATTTGATTATTTTACGCGCGAAAAAGATAATTTTGGCCCATTACGCGATGTTGTAGCCCTTCGGGAACGAGTTGCAGATGCATTAAAAATAAGTTTACCCACCATACGGAAAATAGTGCAGCAAAGGAAAGACAACCTGCCATTAATAAAAAAAGTGCACAGCTCCAGAAAAAAGTTAAACACTGAAGATATGCCCGAAACATTAAAAATGACAGTTAGAGATGCAGTGTATAGAATGTACCTTGAAAAAAGCCAGTCACTTTAAAAACAGTACAACAAAATTTGAAAGACAAACAAATTCTAAATGCTGCAATATCAACGATTAGGAAACTCTTACAGTGTATTGGTTTTAAATTCAAGAAAGATTGCAACCGTAGAGCACTATGTGAAAAAGCTAGTGCAGTGTCATTGCGAACGGCTTTTTTAAAAAAATATACAGATAATACAAATTCACGATCAACCATTCAACCTCTAAAACATTTTAAATTCTGCTGGAAACAGATTTAAATAGTGACGTTTGGCTGCATCTGCGCGACATTCTTCAAGTATCTCTGTTTCTTTCTACTAAACGTGTCAGCCGACAGAATACGTCGCACGTACAGTGTTGGTGTTGTTTCGTTCGCAGATGTCACTAGCACATACGTCTTTGTCGGAAATATGAATCTGCAGGCAACTAACAAAGACAGAAATGCGTTCAGTTTGTACTGTGAAAATAAAGCGCTAATCCGAAACTGAAAAATGCTGATCGTAAGAACTATATGAACGAAAAAATAGCATAATTAATATTATATTGTATATATTTTGAATTCAGTTTTTCAGAATTTATTATTCCTGTTTAACAAAAATAAATAATAAGTGTTAATCGTTGTATGCATACGTCGCATACAAGTACATATTTGAGGTATTTTAATGCATATCTTGCAGCCGTATTATACATTTTTCCGATTAGAACGTATAGCCACGTAACGTGTCTAATACCAAAATGCACCTACTTGTCGAACTCACAACATTCAAAATTAATTCTACCTCTTCATACAATTTCCACGTAATTATATACATTTTAAGACTCTAATACATATACCAAAACTATGAAAACCAAAGTCAAAATTATTTAGATTTTCAGTTTTTTTGTTTGTCCAGTATTTGGAAATAAATAATTATTGTACACATTATAAATGTACATTAGATAATTTAAACTAATCTAAAGAATGGTTTCAATTATCAAGTTATTTGTAAACATTAAAAGCGAACTGTTTTAACCGTCGACTGGCCCGTGATTTGTTTAGTTAAACCGCTTTACGGTGACGTTTAGTTTAAGGAAGGCAGACGAACATATCAAACAATAACAAATATTAGTAAATAATGAACGCTCCTAAAGCCACCATCATAAGTATGAATCATTTAAAATTCATCGACAAAATTAAATACTTACGAAGAAATATATTTGCCCGCTTTCTTGATAGGATTATACTTTGTGTTTTATATCTTTCTTTTTTTGACATTTACAATGCCCCCCGCTCGGAACCGCTTTTCTCATTACTTCAGGGGGGTGCAACATGCACCCTAAACTTAATAAGTGAAATATGGTCGTCGCCTCAGGCGGGGTTTGACCCCGGAGCCGATTGAACCGCATTTCACTGTGTTCTCGACTGACAGCGCTTGTTCGCACTACCCCATCAAGGTCTCTATATGTTTTATATCGTAAATTTACTACGTTATTTAAATTTCCACACAGCATAATTAATATTTGTTTAAAAAAAAGCAGGCAATCAAAGTAAAATATGTAACCCACCGGTTCAGCTAGAATCCTTACTTTTGTAACATCGATAAATACGTAAATATACAGGTTGTTCGAGAGCGTGTGAAGCAGATCTGTTGTTCAGTTATTCTGCAACATATAAAAAAGAACTTCTAGGAAAAGATAAACTACAATTAAAATTCCAACGAACGGTAACAAATTATTCTTTTACTGTAAATCGGAAATAGGACTATTTTTTTTATTAATAGGGGCAATTTTTTATCTTAGCTTATAGAGAAGATTCTGTAATTATTGTAAAAGCACCTAACTCACATCTTATATAACCAGTCAAACATATAATTTGTTTAATGGGATACAACGCGTGAAATACATGTTGCTATGGACAAAGAAGAATTTTTTTTGTATTGTACAACAAATGTTGGTGGTGTATATGTATTTACATTATTTTAAATTTACTGTTACATATATGTTTCAAATAATAATGTACATACTGTTGCAGTATTTACGGATTGTAAATTACAAAACGAAAATAATTATTCTTCTGTCTTCTTCTTATTCGTATTATAGGCATAGTGCCAGTTCTTCAAAAATACGTGTTAAGGTAATAATGATAACGATGTTAATACTTCTAGAACTACAATGTAAAGTAAACAGTTTATGGGCAGAACAACGATTATCGCTGGGCTCGACTCCCCAGCATGACCACGCAGTGTATACATATTTTGTGTTGGAACTCACCATACATAATTTCCAAATCCGATTTACTGCGTTGATGATGATAGTCAACAAAACCACATTTTTTTCAAATATTTCGAGTAATCGTTAACAAATCTTTGATCTAAGACGTGCATGGTTTTTGTAAATATGATAAGGAAAACTTGTTCAAGATATACACTGAATCAAAACACCTATAATACCACATGTACTCAAAAATTTTTCACGTTAGGGAGGGCTATGAACAGTTTTTGTATGTCTAAGATTGAACTATAAGCAAATGCCAGTTTAAACAACTGTCAAATGAAAATAACTTATTCGCCTGTCAGAATCTGTTCAATCTGGTTGTTATAATTTGTTTTTGTTGTTTTTTTTTAATGTCCACATTTATTTGCAATCTATACCAAGTACATTCAGCAAATTTTGTGATACACTTGACTTGTAGGGGAATGTTGTTTTTAAAATTCGTTTTATTCTGACGAGATACGCTTTGAGGTTAAGTTCACTTTGCTTGTGTTTACATTCGAAAAAATAATAGCATATTCTTCAACGAGTGTAGAATGACAGCTATTATTCACAAGGATGAAAATTCTGTCACGAGCCAAAGGCGAGTGAATAATAGCTATTCTACACGAGTAGGAGACTATACTTTCTCTACGACTTTTTCATAGGAAGTTACAATTTTTGGTCCGAATCAGTATAATAAAAATTTTGCTTTAGATGGACGTATGTCGGTTCACTAGCCACAACCATTTTACTGTTACTGCATAAACGCCGTGTACACCATTGTGTACTGTTTCTGCGATTTTTGCGGCAGTAAATTAATACACGTCGTTTTCTCGGTTTCCGTTATTTCTGGTGGCGTACACATTTCAGCGTTTTCGCTGTCTGAATTATTCATACCAAGTTCTTACTGTTTTTACGAATACGAAAATTTAAAACTGTGTTTGAAAGTTACTTAAAAAACAAGTGTGAGATTCCAAGCGCTAACATGCCACGCCCACTAGCTTCCGGTTCCGCAATTTATCGTTGGATTCTGATACAGAATCCCACCGAAATAGAGAACAGAATCCAACGGAAATGGAGAATATCTATCATTCTTCAACTGAAAAGGTATATGTAACGAATTCATTATATTATAGTCGTAGAGAAACACAAGGTACGTAACATGACAGACATGCCTTGCAGTACTCACCGCCAACCCAAATTTGAAATCTTTTTGATCGCTCATTGCTTTAGCATAACACACCTTTTAAATAATTTACTGAAAATGCGTACATTTAATCAAACTAAAAACAGCACATTGTAGAAGGGAAACTACTCTGAATTTGTATGTTTACGTATCTGATAATAACGGTAATATAAATGTTCAAACAACTTAATATCGAAAAAATTTCTAATATATTTAATTTCTGTAAATATCAAACGCAACTTCTATTGAAATAAAGAATATCTAATTACTGGCATTGATTATTGTGAAACTCTATGCTTGTTAATTGTATTGTGTGGTAAAGAGGCATTTTAATATGCAATAATTAATTATCCTAAATAGGCAAAATATACACATTATGCCTGTCTAATTTTGTAACCCTTGGAATTGTGACGAAATTTAACATTTTCAGTTTATCAAACTTTAATATAGTCCTAGTTCAGTAGTTAACAGTCTTCACGCCCTAGTACTGAACACAGGCGTTCTTATTGATATTAATTTGCTATTGCTGTGGTTTGTTTAAGCATTTTATTTACTGTTCTATATACATAGATATTTTAGTAGAAAATGTAGCGTCAACGTATTTGTTACTGGAGCACATTTAAAAAAATTTAAAATAAACTTAGTCTCGTACATGTTAGCTTCTATAGCAACTTATAATTGCTTAATGCGAAATTTAAAACGTTTTCTATTATGTTTCATAATCAGCGGCATGCACTTCCAACCTAAATCAGTAGACCGCCTGTACTGTTTTCTAATTTCCTTGCGGGATGAAGGAGCTGTTGCGTTTCACTTCCGCTAAGTGAAAGAAGAATACGTGGATATAGTGACTGCAACTCGTAACGCATATGTGATCCTCGTCTCGTCAGAGGATAACTGTAACATTTGCTGTGTAGATGTACATAAACCAAATTGTGAATTCTCACGACGCCCAGTAATTATTTTGAGATGAAAGTTGTACAAAAAGCACGCAATATAAGAAACCCCGGTTATGTTTTCTACGCTGCCTGCTCTGTAAGAGCCATATGGCCATCACCTAACTGTTCTTTCTAGAAGAATATCTTCGAATAAAGATTTGGGGGTTGCTACCTGTCGACAACCACTGAACCACTGTTTAGTGTTTACAATCTTCTGGCGGTGCCTCCAATTCTTTGAAGTACCGTAAACCGTGCTTAAATTGTTACCCCAACAACTGGAGTGTTTTGAATATTTTCGGGTTGGTGAATAGTAGGCAGGCCGATTGTAAATATTTATTATGTCAAAATCTTTACATTTTGGCGACTTGGGTTTTTATTGCCCTCTAAAATTATCACTGGTTGGTTAGTGGTCGCGATGCCGGTAGCTGATAAATGCGAGAAATGTATTTTTGTGGCTGCGAGTGAGATTTTATGTAGTGGACGATTACACCGATTGTGGTGATGGTTCTATCAATATTTGTTTATTTGCAATAAATATCATTTGTTGTATAATACTTAATACCAATTTTAATAAATGAGCCAAAGATTGCGCCGGATTTTTCTCTACTTTCAATAACCAGGAACAGTAGATCAATGTCACATAGCAACTTAAGCCGAATAAGAACGTCCTTATATTCAGGAAGTACCTCTTTTGGTACATCAACTTCTATTTTTTGAATGAACTGTAAGTTATATTTATATTTATTATTCTAAATGTACATAAAAATACATTTATAACGATGTGTAACTCGCATTCCTGTCCTACAAAAACATAATTATTCGAAAAGTTATTATGGAATCGATCCCTACATCGACTTCTTTGTCTCTTATGTGATGTGGCGATCTTCCCTCCTATGCCTGTGTAGCGCGTTTTAAAGTTCTACAGACATAGAGGACTTACAGCGTAACCTATGCTGCGACTCACGGGGTGTGTAAACTTTTTTACTTCAGAGAAGATTTACTGGGCAGAATACCTCGCTGGTTTGTCACTGGCTTGCGAGGGAGGAATTGAACCTCAGACCTTCAGCGTAAAAGCCTAACGCTTTTAGCTCACGACCGCCTCTATATCGAGTAACAAATATTAACCAAAATTCTTAACGTCGTATTCGAAAGGTATTTTTAACATTTCTGATTAGTATTTTCTTCAAAGATTTGAATCTAATACTGAAAGACTATTAAATAGCTTAATGTTTACGTCTATTGAATTAAAGGTTTTTGAGAAACGAGGCATTAGAACCCAAATTTTGAAAAATTCTTAGAAGGCCTTAGAGAAGAGCTTCCTTAAGAAATAAGTATTTTTAGTTTATAGGCTTTCTATGTCTCTATGACGTTACAAAATTTCATCAAAATGCTTAAAACCGCTTTCGCCAAATACTAACAGAAACCCCAGGTAATTGTAGCTGCAAGCAATGTTGGAATTATTTCATTTTCAATTTCCATAACAGTATTAAATACCTTAATATTTAAGTTTATAGAATTGAAGGTTTGTGAGTAAGAAGGCGTTAACCCCGAAATTTATAAAAATAGCCTCAGAGGCTATCATTTGCGAGGGCCGTTTGACTGATCTGCGCAATCATTTATATAATTCCGCTAGATTTGTTTCTATGGGGCATGTGAAATCGCGAGTTTACATTAATAAGCCAACTAATTTAGATGATTTAACGTGTCGGATTCGTTTATACATGGATAGTATTGGACGTGTAATGCAAAGCGTTTACACACGTGTTGGTCAATGCCAACTAGTTAATGATGGACTATTTGAATTTTAATTTGTATTAATTATTTAATAAAGTAATTGAAGGGGCGTGAATCTACCTAATAACAGGCCACCGACATTTCTGGTTTTAATCATAACATAATAACAATACTGTGTAAATAACAGTAATTTAATATTTTAGTTTTAAATAGTGGTAGGAATATATATTAGATATTAATTAATTTTCCTGTTTGAATTCATTTGCAAATAATGTTTATAATAATTGTTTTGGCTGATATTTTTATAATTGTTAGCTATAAGTATTTTTTTTGTGTACAGGGTGTGCCAGCTTAGTTGCCCCTTTAAAAAATATTGGCGCAAACTAACGTATATTAACACAGCAACTGGGACTATTTAATCCTTTATACAGAAATGGGTCACATTTACTTTCTGTCAAGTTCGTCTCACTGTAGTAATTAAAATTTTCACCAATATTGATTATATCAGTATTTAATACGAAAAACACCCATTAGTGCAACCGTACTAAAGTAAAACCTAACAAGTGAGAAACTACAAACGGTAAATACCAAAGTTTTATTTAATTCAGTAAATGTCAAAATTGCCTCTATTTACATACACATATTTTCTTATAAGTTTAAAAATAATTCGAACTCGAGCAAGAGTCAGCTGCAACTGATTATTTCTCGATTATTGCATTTTGTAAATCATGTCTACTATTGGTGTACGATATTCTATTTCTGTAATTGTATCTCAAAGAAAAAAGTAAACTCCTGTGATGTCGCAACTACTTGCTAGCCATGGATATCTCAACTATTTGCTGGCCGTGGATGCACAGCTCCTCTTCCAAACCAATTTTTCTCCAAATACATTATTTAAGAAATTCCTAACAATCCAACTATAGTGAGCATGATAGCCGTCATGTTGGCACCAAAGTTTTTACCTTGCTATAACATCTACATCTTCCAGCAAGCCGCGGAAAATGTTTTGTAGAAAATCCAAGTAACGTTGTTCAGTAAATTTTCATTCAGTCTAATAATATGGTTACCTACTGTCGCACGAAACATTTGCAGAAAAAAACCTTGGAAACAGGTAATTAATATCCAGTGCAGATTCTCTTGCTAGTTATATCTATTCACTTTACCATTGTTTGAGAATTTTGCCGCATTGCTAAATAATATACAATTTTGAAGATACGAATCCATAAGAAATTGATTCCGAAAGGAACTACAAAACTGCAATCTTCTCTGGGGGCCATTTAGATGCACTTCCTGCAGTAATGTAGCGTGGTAGGGGTGGAATAAATCGCTTTTAGAATTCTACCAATACCCACATTTGTGCTTAGATCTCTTTGACTTACATGGGGATTCTCATTCACTCCTTTTAACACTGCTATTTAGTTTATTTCTCATGTCTGTAATCATTGGAGAATTAACAAATTTACTGTTCCTTAAAAAAGTTTCAGGGCGTCTATATTTTTTTCAGACCGTAGGCTTCTAGTTGGATAGCGCCTGATACATAATTTGCGAACTACAGCTGGAACTCGCCAACAATAAGCAACAAATCTGTTTCCTCGTTATTTGAAAACGTATTACTTAAAACTTAATAGTATCATAAGTAGGCAACATTGATGAATTTAATTAAATTTAAAAAAGCGATTTTAATTTGCATGGTCTGTGTATGTTGGGTTGCGTCAACTCAAGGAGGAACAACTTTGCTGACATACCCTGTAAGTGTCTATATGTTTTCATTATTTACTTTTCTCCGTACCATACACCACCGTTAAAATTATTTAAAAATGCTTGAGGAAAGAACGTATCCTGTATCCCAAAAAACTTTCTCAAAACTTGACGTGAGTAGAAGCGGAACTGTGGGGGCAGAAAATTTCCGGATTTGTTTTGGAGAAATCGCGTTTAAATAAAAGATTTAATCTTCTTATAACGTTTGCATGTTCCAGGGAATAGGAATTTCCTTTACATTATGTGTCAGTCAAGACTGTAAAATCCAATCAATTAATACCTAAAGAAAATACAAAGTATGATGACATTAATTAGTTTTTTTATTTGGAGAGCATGGAAGATTATAAACCAGGAATTTCAAATGTAGATTTTCAAAGTGAAACAAGGTACCTTCCTTATTGTAAAATACACCAAAAAGAGAAAGAAAGCAGTAATTGCAAATTGAGAAATTATAAATGATTGCATGGTAAATATAATTACGTATAAATGATGCAAAAATGTGAAAGAGGGAATGTTGTAATATGTGCGTAGGTATAATTAATTACTTAAAAAATTAATTGTGGTCATTTTTGCTAATGAGAACAATATAACAAATATATTTTTAACGTTTGTTTCATTTTCTTACACTTTTGTACTTGGCAATTTGTAGTTTTGTTATGGCGCATATTGCCTATTTTAATAACCATGCAATTTTTGTCGCATATTAAATTTCACAGATCTACATGATAAACATCTTCTTTTATATCAAATATATGTTCGCATCATAACACACCTTCCATCTAACAAATATTAATTACCGTAACATTTATAGCGCCTGATAAATGAAGTAAAAGGCTTACACTTTTTCGACAGACAAAAATTATAACGAGTATTTTACTTGTCACAACATTTTGTATAAAAGCAACCGCGTTCCCACATTTCATAATTTCCATTAATGAAAGCTGCGCGCTCATAAAAAATCTCATTTGCATGTATACTGTAAATGTTACTTATTTAAAAGCTATAATTCCTACATGTGCACATTACAAAACGCTAGGAAACGTATACAGTCGTTAATCTGTCAAATACGTAGGATTAAATAATAATGTATATAATTGTGCATAGTGAAAAATAGGTGTAATAAAGTACAAATAATCATTCTTGTTGATTGATATATTTTTAAACTTTATTTGAACTTAGATAAAAAAAAATAGTTGTCGCTGAAGCTATGAAGTAATATAAAAAATTATATATAGTACCCAAGGTATTTTAAACTATCGAAGTCAGCAAACCTCCAAACAATATGTAAGTTAAGTAATCGCAAGTATAGTCACGAAGTATGTATGTAATTGAAGAAAGTATGATTTAGTAGTATTTTATTTACGCAACATAGGTTAAATATGTATACTCTTAAACAGTTTAAATTGAATGACTAAAGCCTTAACACGTTGGTTTCCAAATGCTGTTGAACAGTTAATGACAATTATGTATTTAATATGCGTAAACTGGAATTGGAAAATTAACGGTTTAAAGCTAAACTTTAATGAATTAAGCAATATAACGCTTTAATAATTTTTTCTGTCAATTAGAACGTTTTACCGTAACCGTAAAAATCGTATAACTGTTAAAAATGGCAGATTTATTAGCTGCAAATCAAAAATAACGTTTTACATTAATTGACTTATTAAACAAATTAGGTTTATCGTAGAGATAAACTGCCACTTCACTTGTATCCGATTGCGAGAAAAACTGGGGAATATGGTTTTTTACTTGTAATTGGTTAGTGTCCCAGATGGAATTTCATTTGTTTCTGCATTTCCAATGTATTCTTCAAAAAAATTCGTTAGATATCCATTTAAAAACAAGCAAAATTGCGGAACTTTTCCCTTAAAGTTCTATAAAATATACCCACGCATTTAAAATACTTCCAACCGCAGTTAACTGCGCCGGCCTCATTTTATTAGGGGTTGTATAGCCCTTTACAAAAATATTTCAACTGAAAAATATGGCCTGTTGTACTTTTTCCCATTCGGAATAGACGTACCTAGGTAGTCTGCTAACATAAATTTCCTGAAATTTTGAAACATGCAGTACTCAGTTAAGGAATGTTAAACAACAGAACAATGTTCAGTGAACTTATTGAAAATTCCCTGTAAACTCGTTAGTAATGTAAGAAATGTGTTAACTAAATTTTTTAAAGCATTCGCGGCTGAAGTTATAGCCGGCTTGGATATCTGACAACAAATGTATGAAATTTTAAGAAGTAAAAACGTCTGACAAATTAAAGCAGCTGTGTTTGTTGACTTCGATGGTGCCGCTTCTTCTTGTTATTAATTATTTGGAGAGATCATTAGATAAATATTTCTGCAAAGAAATCACAGAAACTGATGCTAAAAAATTCAAACATCAGTGAAATCCTTGCTTAATAAATTGATATTTCAAAAATACGAATAAATCTAGTTTATCACATTGTAACCTTTAAATCGCCAAGCAGGAATATTTATGCAAAATATTAAACAATTACAGGTTTTTCAATAATTAGCAGTGTTAAAATTACGCATATATCAGGAATTATAGAAGTTTCCATGGTTGTAAAGTTATTAATTATATCATTAAGATGGTTATATTAATTAGCCAGACAAATAACAATGTTGATGTGGGTTTTAAGTCATCAATTCTTTTTAGAAATAATTCTAAAATTAATATTCTGTTTTGTAATTTCTGTGGACAATGATATTACGATCTTCTTCCTTCTAGCAAAAATAATTTTCTGGTTTGCTTCTTATTCCGCACATACACTTTGGCAAAAATGGGAACTCAAGAATTAATGCTAAAATATTTAATTATTCATATTAGAAATTGTGACACGTAGTTGTTTAATATATATTTTAACATTTCTAAACATCAATTTTATGAATTTTTTACAATTATACGGGGCGTAGGCCTTACTTATTGTTTGTCTTAGCTATATCTCGTTACTCGTTAAATGCAGTATCCTCGTTCTCCGTTGGATATTCCAATTTTATTCTAATAATTTCAAAGTTTGGTACAGTTTTGTGACTGATACTCCGAAGATTATATAAATAGAACAAAAAATAGTAATTAAAATTATTCAATCAATTAGCTTTATGTCTTTGCTACTACTCTAGCTTTCTTTTTATTAATGTATTTACTGAACTGCGCAAACGCTTGACGTTGCTGCATGAGAAAAAGAAAAGATAGCAATATCACGAGACAAGCCAAAAATAGTTATCCATCGATAATCTTCAATATTGTTTTGAAGAACTAATTACCTTCATTCATATTTTCGGAACTACCCATTTGGAAAATATTTGTACTGCACAGTAGACACACTATACACTTATACAGGGTGTCCCACGGCGTTAGGTCACTACTTCGTGTACGTAATTTTTGGACTAAATATAGTTAAAAATTCTAATAAAGTTATGCCCTAAAGTACACCGTTTCCAAAATCCAGAATAGAAAAGCCAATAAGGCCAATATTTATTTTTAGTTTAGTTTAAATTCACTATAAATATTGTTCAAAATGGCCACCGTTGCTCTCGAGACACATTCTGGCTTTTCTTAAGAAAAATTTGGTTGCCTAATGTAATATATCATTCTTATTCCGAATTAGTTCTACTGACTTAAAAATGCGTCTTCTAAGATCTTCAACAGTCTCTGATGGCGTTTGGTACACCATATCTTTCATATGGCCACACATTTAATAATCTAAACTGCTGTTCTGCTCTACCAATTACACGTCCGTCAAACCGTTGACTCAAAAATTGTCTTACATGTAACGCAAAGTGCGCAGGGACACAACATACCATGTCTGATCGCCAGAGGGATATCAGCTAACAATCCTCCCAAACGATCTTCTAGAAAATTTAAATATCTGTCGGTGAATAAATGGTTCTCAAAAACGAATGAACTAATGAGCATGTTATCAATAATTCCACACCAGATATTCACTGAAAACCTATGTTGATAATTTGACACTGGAATTTCGTGTGAATTCTCCAAATCTCAAGAGTGGCTGTTCTTTCTGTTCATTAATCCATTCCTTGTAAATGTTGCCTCATCCGTGAATAATTCTATTACGTAGGTTTCGATTTTGAATGATCCAGCGGCAAAATTCCACACGACTAGCGAAATCTGTAAGGCTTGAACAGGCTGGAAATGAAATGGATATAAACCATGACGTTGTAATTTTTTCCAAACTCGCATTCGTGGTACATTATCTTGTGCAGATACACGATGAACAGAAGGATTATTATCAATTTCTCGCAGTATGTTATCCTCATTGTCAACTGCTTGCTGTATTGGACGCTAAATCGACGGTTTCGGGAAAGTTCCATGTTCACGTAAGTGGTTGTGCACTCGTTGGAAAACTCGTCGGTCTGGTAGTCGAGTTTCCATCACAAAAACCGTACATCTAATGGATATCGGCGTACTCTCGCGTTGTAAAAGTAAACATTATTAACACAATAAACGCAAGCAGAGAAGTCAACTTTAAGGTGCTTTACTATTTGACATACAAGTAAATAATATCGTTTGCACGTCATAGGACACCGTGTACACCAAATCTATAACAGAAGAAACAGGCAAAATAAAATTAAATAGTCAAAAACTAAAATGAAACATACAAAACGTGATATTAATCCGACTAAAGAAAAATAGTTATACAGACAATTATCTGAAGTTGCTTAAAGCATGCCATTATCACATGTCATATCAATATTTTGGTAGAATGGGATGGATATCTTTGAATGCGTCGTTTCATTTCAGCACCAGAAACGGATAGAAACGACAAAATAATTATTAATTAACAATCAAACTTAGAAAATATGTATATTGAAAATAACTGGATTTTAAGCGCAATAGTGTAGCTCCCATCGTTGTTTAGCTTTAATAAGAGAGACAAGCTCAAAACTAACATAGAGGATATACTAATTTGTGTTTTTCGAACCCAAGCCAGAATCGACGTTTTACTCAGAAAGCGAGCGCTCTACCAATTGAGCTATCGCCACACTTTTAAGGCCGATTCTCACTAGGCGTGCAAGGCACGGGCCAGGCAACTGCACGGCACGGGCTCGGCAAGAGCAAGGATTTGAAGGCCGATTCTCACTACGCGTGCAAGGCACCGGCCCTTCACGGGCTGGGCAAGCATTTCATCAAGCATTCACGTTGCGACGGCTTTCAGACGTAGGACTTAACTTTTTGAAAAATATGTTGTCGACTTCAACGTTGATAAATTGCATTGCATTGCATTAATACTAGACGATGAAGAAGAAAAAGAGCAAAGAGACATCAAAAAAGAAAAAGACGTTTTTGGGTACATGAAATGCTAAAAAAGCGCAACGAAGAAGGAGAATTTGTGACATTGCATAGAGAACTTACCGATGACAAAACGAGTTGTTGTCTTGTTGAGTATCGCAATACTTGTTGTGCGATAAAACATATAGCTCTTCATTTTCACCACATACTCAATTAAAATTTCATCCTGCTTCGAAGAAAAAGTTGGCCTCTGACCCTTCATTTTGACTGTCGGCTGCAGGTGGACTGCCGCTTTGAGTATTCACACTTGACGGTCTTGGCGAAACGAGCTGGGCACATGCTCGGCACGGGATCTGCAAATATTGTTTCGAAGATAACCAGCGTGCAAGTGCCGTCGCTTGCCGAGCCAGTGACCGTCTAGTGTGAATGCACCTCGGTAAAATACATAAGAATAATGAGAAAGAAATTTTGCCGAGCCCGTGCCTTGCCGTTGCCTGGCCCGTGCCTTGCACTATAGTGTGAATTGGCCTTTATGTTTGTCGAGGTAAAAAGTGTCATTTAATTTTCGATTGCCCAGTCGCTTTAGGATCCCCTTAATAACGGCCTATAAACGAGGAAATAATAAATACATTTTTTTGGTTAGAATGGCCATGAGGATATACATTTCGTTTACTTTTTTTCTCTCATCGGGTTGGTCTACCATAGGTTCCGGAGGCAAGGTACTGGAGCCTAAAAAGCTTATTGTGCTCACTGAATACACTGCTCCACCCAATTTGTGATCTTGGTACCTTGTAGCATGGTACACAGGTCTCTGACAGGGGGGCGTCTGATGAGTCCTTAAGTTCCATACGTGGTTGCCCGAATATGCGTTTTCTTATGCTTGCTAACGCATCACAATTGCACAAAACGTACATCATGTTTTTGAATTCTTATTGCAGAATCTACATGTGCGGTCTCCATCAAACAATCACTCAAAATATACTTATCAATAGTTTAATGTAGGAAATATTATCTCAGTACAGTAGTAATTATACAATTAACAGCGATAATAAATCAAAATATTGATAATATCTCAGCATAATGGAAAATATAGTAGGTTGGTATGTTATCTTATTGTATTGAGATAATATAAAGAAGTCGGGTGGTATTGTCGTTTCCGTAGATATTTAACCTTTAGGTGATTTAATGGCGTAATAAAGAAAGAACGTGTAGCCGTTTAACTAATTTGCAAAACATAATAAAAACGCATTATTAATAGGACTAAGTTTGATAAATATACATTTATTAAAGTGTAACCTATTCACGAATATACTTTCTGTAATAAATAATAATAGTGAGGCTCTACATCCTATGAAGGAGTTTGGCCTGCAAAATGGAAGGTGCCGTATCCTTGCTCTCACATCCGGTTGGCGCGTGCCAAATTCATGACACGTGGCGATGTAGTGGGCATTACGCATTAGACAACCGCACCAATACCCCTTGTTCATTCAAACGCAAGTACCCAATTATTTAAAGTGACTGGGTAGGCCGCCAGCCAGGCGAACTTCCGACCTTCCGCACCGCAGCCCAGTACTCTAGCCACTCGACCAAACTGGTGCGTTTTCTATAATATATAATATGGAAATTTGTAAAATATCATTTATACTTAGTAAAGAGAGGATATAATTATTTATATTATAGGAATGAAACCCATAAAAAATTGAAGAGGGTACATCTAGCAACAGTTCCTTCCGCTAGTTGCAATGTTAAAACTATTCAGAATGTATAAAATTATTAAAATATGTCAATGAGACATAATAATGGTGAACGTAATACATATAACTAAACGAACATTTTATATTCTTTACTAGGCCACATATTCTAAAAATTATGACAGACGTGTAGTAGATGACAATTTGCATGAAAAAGCTTATACGATTTTCCGGATTTTGCTTTTGGACACCACCCAAATACTATAAAGTATACTGTAAACTGCAATTTATACTTGGTAAAATGATGTTATAATTTCTGACACTATGCAGTATTGTCGTTGTAATTTTATAGTAAAAACGCTAAGCAAAAAATCAAGAAAGTTCATCTATAGTTCTTACGATCAGCATTTTTCAGTTTGCTATTAGCGCTTTATTTTCACAGCACAAACTGAACGCATTTCTGTCTTTGTTAGTTGCTTGCAGATTCATATTTCTGACAAAGACATATGTCCTCGTGACATCTGCGAACGAAACAAGACCAACACTATACGTGTGACGTATTCTGTCGGCTGACACGTTTAGTAGAAAGAAACAGGGATACTTGAAGAATGTCAGGCAGGTGCAGCCAAACGTCACTACCTAAATCTGTTTCCAGCAGTATTTAAAATGTTTTAGAGGTTGAATGTTTGATGGTGAATTAGTATTACCTATATATTTAAAAAAAAGCCGTTCGCAATGACACTACACTAGCTTTTTCACATAGTGCTCTATGGTTGCAATCTTTCTTGAATTTAAAACCAATACATTGTAAGAGTTTCCTAATCGTTGATATTGCAGCATTTAGAATTTGTTTGTCTTTCAATTATTGTTGTACTGTTTTTAAAGTGACTGGCTTTTTTTCAACGTACATTCTGTACACTACATCTCTAACTGTCATTTTTAATGTTTCGGGCATATCTTCAGTTTTTAACTTTTTTCTGGAGTTGTGCACTTTTTTTTTGTTAATGGCAGATTGTCTTTCCTTTGCTGCACTATTTTCCGTATGGTGGGTAAACTTATTTTTAATGTATCTGCAACTCGTTCCCGAACCCCTGCAACGTCACGTAATGGACCAAAATTGTCTTTTTCGCGCGTAAAATAATCGAATAGATTTAACACAAACTGTTGACACTGCGCAATCAAAAAATTTCCGGACATTTCTAACAGTGTTTTCTTTTTAGAATAGCTAAACACCAACTAACATCCAATGTTGAACTGGCTGTTTATAACAATAGTGCTACGAATATTAGTGAAACTTAGGGATTTGTAAAAGACAATTTTATTTCAAATTTTTAGAATAGGACTTAAGTTAGGTAGAAAGTACCCTTGGTGTGAAATTAAGCTAAACTGCGCTTTTGTCGACCCTCAACAGTTTTTACATATCTGGTTGTCATAATTTTGACCGGATCTGGGACGCGGGCTCCGACATGTCGTCGAAATATTTCCCAGCAAAAACAAAGGTTCCCCAAGTGTATAAAATAAAATATTGTCGTATAAACCTCCAAAACATTTTAAATACTGCTGGAAACAGATTTAAGTAGTGACGTTTGGCTGCATTTGCGCGAGAATCTTCAAGTATCTCTGTTTCTTTCTACTAAATGTGTCAGCCGACAGAATACGTCACACGCACAGTGTTGGTCTTGTTTCGTTCGCAGATGTCACTACGACATACGTCTTTGTCGGAAATATGAATCTGCAAGCAACTAACAAAGACAGAAATGCGTTCAGTTTGTGCTGTCCAAATAAAGCGCTAATCCGAAACTGAAAAATGCCCTATAACAACATTTCCTTTAGTCAGTTTCAATGTCAAAAAGTATTGGTAGTAATTCAGAAAGTGCAGCCTAACAAAAATAAATCAGGGAAACATAACAATCGCGGACAAATATAAAAATAATATAACTAACGAAACATTAAAATGAGTAATTAGGGCAAAATGTTCTTAAAATCGTGATACAAATTATCAATGAAAATTTGCATAGAAAAGCTTATAAGATTTTCCGAATTTCCCCAATAGCAGCAGTTACAGTTTTTCGAGACTAACCAAATCCTATAAAGTGTACTGTAAACTGTCATTTATACTTTATAAAGTGAGGTTATAATTTCTGACAGTATGTACTGTTGACGTAATTTTACAATAGCAACGCCAGTCAAAAATTTTTAAAGTACATCTGCAGTTTTCTTCAGCCAGTTTCAATATTTAAAAAAATTCTGTTTCTCATAATGTGCAGTATAATAAAACTAGGTCAGGAAGACATGATAATCGCGAACATATAGTATAACTAATGAAAATTTCAAACTTTTTTCTATTGCAGCATGTTTTTGAAAAACATGATAGACAAGAAATACATAAAAATTTGTATGGAAAAGCAGATATAGTTTTTCTAATCACCCCAATAACCCTACTTATCGCTTTTGGACACCAACCAAATACATAGTAGAAAATATACTGTAAACTGTAAAGTGTCATAATGCTTTATAAAGTGAGCTTGTAATCTGTGGCGGTATACACTGTTGGCGTAATTTTACAATAACACCAATCAAAAAAGTGTAAAAGGTACTTCTGACATTTCCTTCGGTCAGTTTCAGTGTTAAAAAATAAATAGTAGTGATTCAGAACGTGCAATCTAATAAAAATAAATCAAAGAGACACTATAATTGCGAACAAATAATATAACTACGCAAAAATGTTAAATTCTTCGATAGGGCAGGCACATGTTCTTCAAAAACGTAATAAACAATTAATAAATGAAAATTGGTATGAAAAATCTTACACAATTATTCGGATTTCCCTATAAAAAGATTTGCATTGAAAAGCTTATACAATTTTCTAAGTCTACATTGCAACAGCACGTTCTTGAAAATCATAATAGATGAAAATTTGTATTGTAAGCTTATACCAATTTCCCAATTTTTCCAACGGCAGTAGTTATGGAGTATAGAGACCAACCAAATAGGTACTATGAAGAATATTGTTAAGTGTCACTTATAGTTTTTTAAGTGCGGTTACAATTTCCGCCAGAATGCGCCCTTGTTTTCAGTAAAAAAGAGTTCGAAGATTTCCTCTAATTAAATTTCTCTCAAGAAGTTAAAAAATATTCAAAATGTGTAAAATAAATAGAACATATCACAATCATGAACGAATAATATAACTAAACGAAAATTTCAAATTTTTCTATAGAGTAGCAAGTTCTTGAAAATCGCGATAGACATATAATAGATGAAAATTTGCATAGAAAAGCTTAAACGATTTCCGGATTTTTCTAATAGAAGTAATTATAGCTTTTGGACACCAACCAAATAGTGTCAAGTATACTGTAAACTGTAAAGTGTCATAATACTTATTAAAGTGAGGTCACAATTTTTGGCAGTATGTATTGTAGGTGTAATGTTACAATAACCAATCAAAAAATTCTAAAAAGTACTTCTGGCATTTCCTTCGGCCAGTTTCAGTGTTAAAAAATAAATAGTAGTGGTTCAGAACTAATAAAAATAAATCAGAGAGACATAATTGTGAACAAATAACATAACGAATTGAAAATGTTAAATTCTTCACTAGGACAGGCATATGTTCTTGAAAAACGTGATAGACAATTAATAAATGAAAACTTGTATGAAAAAGCTTATACAATTATTCGGATTTCCTAATAGCCTTAATTATAGCTTTTGGACACCAACCAAATAGGATAAGGTATACTGTAAACTGTAAAGTGTCATTAATACTTTAGAAAGTGAGGTTATAATGTATACATGAAAATTTCTATGGAAAAGCTTATACCATTTTTCGGATATCTCAATAGCCCGAATTAGCAAATAGTATAAAGTCTATTGTAAACTGTAAGGTGTCATTAATATTATATTTTGTAGCAGTACGCACTGTTGGCGTGATTTTACAATCATCATCATGATTGACAGCCTTTTTGTCCCACTGCTGGGCATCGGCCTATTCTCTGCCCGTGTTCCTCCTCAGCACTAAGGTAGAAACACAGGGGACCTACAGTTTAACGTCGAATCCGAATGACAAAGAAGGTTTTTAGCATTAAGATCCCACGGTTGCAAGCCGGGTTGGTAAATTGTGTACGGTGGGTTGCAGACAAGATTTTTATAAATCTTCGTAATAATGCTTAGGTTTCGAACTCAAGCCAGAATCGAGGTTTTACTCACAAAGCGAGCGCTCTACCAACTGAGCTACCACCACACTTTTACAATAGCACCAATAAAAAAATTCTAAAAGTACTTCTGCCATTTCCTACGGCCAATTTCAGTGTTAAAAAATAGTAGTGATTAAAACGTACAACATAATAAAAATAAATCAGGGAGACATGATAATCGCAAACAAATACTATAACTAACGAAAATTTCCAAATCAAATTCATCAAGGCAACATGGTCTGAAAACACGATAGACAAGTACTACATGAAACTTTGCATGGGAAAGCTTATACAATTTTTCGTATTTCCCCACTAGCAGTAATTATAGTTTTTGGACACCAGCCTAATACTATAAAGTATACTATTAACTGTAAAGTGTCATTTATACTTTGTATAGTGAGGTTATCATTTCTGACGAAATGCACTGTTGGTGGTGTTATTGTACAATTATAAAACCTTTTTGAAACTCGAAGTACACCCGACAACAGTTTTTTCAGCAGGTTTCTCAGTCTACATTACATCAGCATGTTCTTGAAAATCATAATAGATGAAAATTTGTATTGTAAGCTTATACCAATTTCCCAATTTTTCCAACGGCAGTAGTTATGGAGTATAGAGACCAACCAAATAGGTACTATGAAGAATATTGTCAAGTGTCACTTATAGTTTTTGAAGTGCGGTTACAATTTTTGTTTTCAGTAAAAAAATTCGAAGATTTCCTCTAATTAAACTTCTCTCAAACAGTTTCAATGTTAAAAAATATTCAAGCGAAAATTTAAAATTTTACTATAGAGTAGAAAGTTATTGAAAATCACGATAGACATATACAATAGATGAGAATTTGCATGGAAAACCTTATACGATTTCCGGATTCTTCTAATAGAAGTAATTATACCTTTTGGACACCAACCAAATAGTATAAAGTATACTGTAAACTGTAAAGTGTCATTAATACTGTAGCAAGTGAGGTTATAATGTGTACATTAAAATTTGCATGGAAAAGCTTATACCATTTTTCGGATTTCTCAATAGCCCAAATTACCAAATAGTATAAAGTATACTGTAAACTGTAAAGTGTCATAATACTTTATAAGGTAAGGTTATAATTTATACATGAAAATTTGTATGGCAAAGCTTATACAATTTTTCGAATGTCCCCACTAGCAGTAATTATAGTTTTTGGACAAATACTATAAAATATGCTGTTAACTGTAAAGTGTCAGTTATACTTTGTATAGTGTGGTTATCGTTTATGAAGACATGCACTGTTGTTGGCGTTATTGTACAATAGTAAAACCATTAAAAAACTCTAAATACATCTAACAACAGTTTTTTCGGCAAGTTTCGAAGTCTTCATTAGAACAGCACGTTCTTGAAAATCATAATATATAAAAATTTGTTGTAAGTTAAAACAAATACTATAAAGTATATTGTAAAGTGTCGCTTATAGCTTGTAAAGTGTGGTTACAATTTCCGCCAGAATGCACTGTTGTTTACATAATTTTCAGTAATCAAAAGAAAATCAAAAGTTCATCTAACAAAGCTTCTTTCAGGCAATTTGAATGTTAAAAAATATGCAAAATTAATATAATATATGAAAATCATGGACGGATAACATAACTAACCGAAAATTATTAATTTTTCATTATGAGTAGCAAGTTCTTGAAAATTGCGATAGACATAATAGATGAAAATTTGCATGGAAACGCTTATACGATTTCCGGATTTCTCTAATAGGAGTAATTATAGCTTTTGGCCACCTACCAAATACTATAATTATCCGTATTTCAGCAATATTTTCTCTGGTTCTTTAATCTTTTAAGAACTTTTAAGATGAAATTCATTCAATCACTGCTAATGAAATCCGTACGCAATCCCCTTTCAAACCAGTTTTTTTGAGGAGCATCCTGTATATCACCTCCGGCTCCGGGTTTCCGCAACAGCGTTTTTCAATGGGAATTTTTTTATTCCGCTAGTCGTCGGCTGTATTGTGTATTACAGCACAAAGACATAAAAATGAACCGTACCATCATATGTTGTGTGCAAAAGTACAGTTAACATTACCGACTTAACGTAGCATGCGCCGCACAAAACTTAATGCCTACTTTCTACTGTACACTTCGATGGTGGTTGAGTTTAGTGCCAGCTTAGAGATCGTACCGGGAACATGCCGAATTCAAAGTCTTAAGTGACTTAACTTGGGTTTCCTTACGACCCTCATTAAGTTTGTCAGTTCTATCACGCACCCTGAGCCCCGCGGAACACCCTTCCATTTATAAAATTGTATGTGCATTTAATTCTCACCGCCGAATCAATACGAGTTGTTCGCCGCTTTTAAATGAGTTTTCGTGAAAAATAATAGCACCCTTAATAAAATAATAAAAATCGTCCCCATAATGTGATTATTCCCATAAGCCCATTTATTTACAAACTGTCAGTGCGCACGTGTTTCATTCTCTCTGGGAAAATGGATTTTCACAGAAAGTTTATTAAATGCGCGATTTGTGAACGGGATGAAGTTTTTCAGTTTTTCTGAGCCTGCAGGATTTAAATAGTTGTGAAAAGAAGATTGGATTACTTGTGGGAGTTTGTTTATTTTTGTGATAGCTAACACCCTAGGTTAGTTTATCTGCGATTTTTATACGAATCTGTGACTATCTGCAATTTAAAAATCTTTAATTTTACGCGATTTTCTGGATATTAGTCTTCTGAAAGATATTTATGCGAATGTTATATAATTACAGTTGCATAATATTATGAATATATTATTTATTATAGAATACGTTTGTGTTGCTTGCATATCAGCTTTTGGTTAATTTAATGTAATTGGTTTTTATTACCAACAATAAATTATGTATAATTAACCTGAACCTGCAGGCGTACATCTACATACCACTAAAAGTCCACCTTTGCACGTTTTGACAATTTTTCACGGTTCAAAATGAATTTTTCGTTTAACTTTATAGTGGGACTTTTTGTTATCAAGTAGTTACACAAATTTGATTTCTTGCTGTCAGTATTTGATTTTAAACGGTCTACACAGTTGCAAATTTTAACCTCTGGAATAATTGCGTGGGTAGTACTTACGGTTATTCTTATCATAACGACAAAGAGAAAGAGTCATCGCGAAGAATCGGTCGATACCTACAGCGTGTGATGCAAAATTTTTTGCAATCTGGCCGCCTTCTACTCACATGTAGATGCACATAGAGAGTTGAGAGAATCAATACTATGCACTTTAAAGAAGATAGGACGAAACGCGCGGGTTCTTCTCTACTCTTACGTAACATGCATTGCATTGTTGGTCCTGCTGCCAGTTATTTCCGCACTAGCTGCTGTATAAATACTAACTCATGCTAATAAAATGTTTAGCTTGGCTTGTCAATGTTTAAACATCTTCGAAACGGGAAACTGTTTCGTCTGTGTTATACTTCTCCAGTAATGTTTACTTCTGAAAATCTTATCCTTGGAAGTTTGAGATAAAACCATACAAGATGAGGTGCCTGATAAGACATACTTATTTGAACCGATTAAAGTGACCTAAAAATATCTACGGAGATTTTACAGGAAATTTATACTTTAATTTCGTTGCATAGCATACCTTGCGGTCTAGTTTGTAAACTAGTCTTACAATAACACTGATCTTAAACGAGTAGTGATAAATATAGTAAAGATAAATATACACACATAGTGCCTGTATTTTTCTAAAGCAAGAGTATACAAAGTGTACTTACCCTTTTTTAAATAATAATAACAGGTACCCATAACTAGTTAAAAGTAAAAAAATTAAATATAAATCTGCCATAGTTTTTTAAATTTACAAACGTGTTTTATTGCAGTACATGTAAGTGAAGGCTTATCAAATACATGGATTTAGAAACTGTAGAAGTTTCAGCAATTACTGCTAGTTTCAAATTACTTATTACAAGATTTCAAAACTTTACTATATAGTATTAAACCCTAAAATAAATATCAATAAAAACATATTTTACTCTCAAATAAAGTCCAAAATCTTATTTTACAGTATTAAAATCTAAAACACTATTACTGTGCCTCAACAAAAATATATTTTCATACCCAAATAATGTTCAAAATCTTATTTTACAGTAATAAATCTTAA
>JABXWE010017698.1:0-32408 GCA_014611495.1 Limonius californicus
GCCTTGTAAGTCTATTCGTTACGAGGCAAGGTTTTAGGATAGCACTTGAACAACCGTTTTGAGGAAAATAACTCTACTGTTGAATAAAGATGATATGAACAGTTTCCAGTATGGGAAAGTCCAGGGAGGCAGTCGCGTCCACTTATTTGAGTTTTGGAAAGAGATAATACTCACAGGGGGAAGGTCGGAACTGTACGGTGGATGTTATAATTCTTCAAAGCCGCACTTTGGGTCATCCTGAATGGACTGTCCCATTGGAATTGCTTACGCCAAAATTTTACTTGAAAATTGGACGGGCTATTTTCCCCATTCACAGCCACCATTCTCTCATGGATATTCTTTGGATGATTGCCTTCTTTCGATAGAAATTTTATGCCGCTTCTGCAGTATTCAAGTTTTAAATCACCCATTTTTACACCTCTAACTCTATAGAGAAATGACAAATCTTAAGCGAGTTGTACCAAACTTAGAGGATACACTCTTAAATGTCACAGATACTTGACATAATTAAATTATCACGATAACATTTTGTTTCCATAGCTAGGTAGATAACATAAAAAAAAACTGCCCTCGTAAGTATTCTTAAATTATCCTATATCTGCTGTACTGAATATTCATTGATGTTACTTTGACTTAAAGCCCTTAACAGTATCTACAATAGGTGTCCTTGCTTGAATAATAATTTTATTATTTAATAGCTGCAATAAATTGTACTTTATATTTATTACCAATTTAGGTGTAAGGGCACCCATTCACGAATAAATTAGCAGAAGGTACGTCTCTTATAACAGCAGATTATTATCGTACCATTTAGAAATTAAAATTCCATCTATCCCAATCACACCGTAGGTAATTAATTGTTAAGTTTTATGTAAAGATTCGGCCTTCCGCGGTTTGTGTTTATTGCAGTCGTCTCTTCGGGCTTATACCGCGTCGGTAGAAGTAATGAATGCTACATTATCAAACCCTTTGATAATGCTACTTGCTACGGTTAGCGAAACATCAGCATCAATCAATGCTACGATGACGCGATTAAGCCCAAAGAGATAATTTCATCAGAAAGTTTTATTTGTCAAACAAATGTTTCAAAGACTTTCTAAACATGTTTAGCCTGATTGACTATGAAAGATTTTTACTATTCCGCATTTTCAGTGTAGGGTTATAATATTTCGATATGAACTTATAATTTCGATTGGTTTCAATTTTGAAGAATACTATTACTACAAAAAATTTAAAAAGTAAATGTGGTTTTTTACATCGATGAACCATTATGCTGCTTTCTCTATCTCTTACGGTGCTTAGGGCCGTCTATCTGAATGCTGGAAAACGAACTGCAGCCAGTGTCAAAAACAATGCGTTTAATAAACGGTAAAATAAATTGATTACAGAATCTTGGCCTTGTTCTAATTGTAAAAAACCGCAAGTTGAAGGGTCTACTAACGTAGCTACAATGACAACAGAAAACACTAATTTTAGCTTATCTTCGGATATTTTAGTAGAACTACGAATCAATCTTATAATGAAATACAAAATACCCTAAGAGAAGAAAAATAAATAAGTCAAAAGGGTGGTCATAATGATGTGAAACTGTAAATATATTGTTGGAACCATTTTGCCAGAAAAGCGAGTTTTCAAATAGTGTAAAATATAAAATGTTATCTCCGAATTCCACAGCTTTTCAACAAAATATTTTTCCAAAACTATTTACTAAAACGGTTTAAATTTTAGAAGGTAGCAAGGCACGCAAAATCGTTTGTAGTTGATTGCCAAATTTTACTTCTAGAGCTTTTTACAAATTTTGAAAAAAATGTAAGTCTATTTTCCATGTACTTATTTGAAAATAAGTTAACGGGTAGTATTGGAAGTTATTTCATCTCTTACTTAACTGGGTAAATATGCGTTAACATTACTTACGTATTTGTAAACTCTGTTTAAAAATATGTGAAATTACATCACATATTTGTGGTAACAAATCCTGATATATGAAGTTACATTTTTGACATCAGAAATACAAAATTGCTATCACAGTAATCACCATCAACTATTCGATGAAGGCAAAGAAAAAAGAACAATCTTTTGTGAAACTTTCTTTAATTTGATAAATGAACAAGAATACATTTTAAATAAGATAGTTTTTGGTGATGAAGCAGCTTTCATAATAAATGGAGAAGTCAATTCACAAAATTTTCGGTATGCATTATAATTCCTCATCTATCCACTATCCATTATCCTGCTAATCTTATTCCTTAGATATTGGTCCCGCACTAACTGCCATTTACAAAACTTAACTCACAGTCAATATACTGGGAAAGTTAACGTATAGCTAGGAATAGTCGAAAATAAGCTTATCGGTCAACATTTTATTGATGGCAATCACAATACAGTCAAATTTTTAGAGCTATTAAGGAACGACATAATTCCGGCAATAGAAAACTTAAATCATTGATGACCCGTGGTTTCAAATGGATGGAGTCCCTCCGCATCCCACGAATGCTATAAGAAACTTTCTAAACGACATGTTTCCAAGACGTTAGTTAGATCGGGAGATTCGGTCTCGTACCGTGGCCCCCGCGTTCTGCAGATTTGTCGCCCAATGACTTCTTTGCTTGGGGATACCTGAAATCGCAAATATACACAAATATTCCAATAAAATGTATTGATGAATTAAAAGATTGCATATGTACTGAATGCAATAGCTAGAATCCTGACTTTCTTGCGAATGCTGTGCGTGCTTTTCAACACGTTTAGTTTATTGTTTAGAAGTACAAGGTGGCGATTTCGAATACTTGTTGTAACTGTTGTTTTTATTTTCATTTTCGTTTTCTGATATAGACGTTTAATATTTTACAATAATAACTGTCGTTGTTGTTCCACTCATTTTGATTTACCTATTTATAAACACCGCATCGAACATACCCGTCATAGTAAAATAATTTACAACTACAGCGACGTTTCTGTATGCTTCTGTTTCTTTAATTTTCTATATAGTTAGTTGCCTACATAATAGGCGTAATTGATGCGTTCGTTTTAAAAGTATACATAGACAATTACATGTACAATGTATACTAAAAAGAAAAATTCCTTGTATATATATATATATATATATTTACATGTATCCCATATTTCTTTTTCATTATATGATCTGATATTGTTAATGAAACCGGTAAAACACTGCTAAGGTAATATTACAAAGAATAAGCATTAATCAGAATATACAATGCAGACGTTTTTAATAACACATGTTTACAATACATATGTGGTTAAAAATAGATCTACGGTTTGCACTAAAAATCTCAGGTTGCAAAAAAAGATTCTATTATAATAATGTCTAAAACATACACACTATTGTCCCACTATTATTATAGATACAGCAAATAAAGCTATATAGCACCGACCATAATATGACATAATATCAATGAAAATATACAAATGTTTTCCTTTTCTTTTATTATTTGTGCCAAATGTAAAATATGTGCTTTTACTTTCCGATGTGGGAGATTTATATTACATATAACGACGTTATTTCAAATATCATAAAATAATTTTACGTATCTGAAATGTTTTACACTTGCAAATAGGCATTGCATATGCTTATTAAAATATTGTAAATATGTGGCTACAATATTGTTTTAACTAATTTTACTAAAAAATTAAACGGCTTGCTATACTAGCAAAATGAATCATTATTCATTCGAACGCAGGTACCCAATTATTTACAACGACTGGGTAGACCGCCCACCAGACATCAAGTCGGATATTTGAACTCCTGACCTTCCATTCCGGAGTCCAGTGCTATAACCACTAGACCACACTGGTGCCTTCTCCCAACAAATACTTTAAAATATTATTTATCAGTTTCTTTCTGTCGAACACTACAAAACACAGAATATTACATGAAAGCAATTACATAAAAGAAAAAAATTATTCTGCTCCTATCAATGTTCTAATAATATCTTTATTTGTAGCTAAAATCCTGCTATTCTATTTAGTCTTCTATGGAATGCTAGCAGCCCTAGTTTCGATTTGTATGTGGGTATTTTTCCAAACATTAGATCCAAGAATTCCAAAATGGCAGCTGGATCGTTCCATAATTGGTACGAACCCTGGCTTAGGATTTCGGCCAATGCCCACATCAGACAACATTGAAAGCACTCTCATATGGTTCCAAGCTTCTAACAAAACCAATTATTTGAAGTGGGTGGACAATTTGAAAGGATTCTTAGATAGTAAGTGCAATAGACAGTAGACAGTGTCTCTGGATCAACCAAGCAAAAATTTTGGTATCTAGAGCAACGCATTCCGCTATTTTTTGTCTTCGTATAAGGCATATAAAAATTACAGCGCTTAAATATCCATGATCGCTCTTGAACAAATGTTTGAATGTGTTTTCTACTAATTAACAAGTCAATTTTGATTTAATTGTTTTGGAAAGGACAAAATATACGGCAATGTCTTACTCTGAAAGAAATATTGCTCTAGTAGACTTGAGTAAACCCAAAATTTACTTTTTTATGTATTACAGAATACTATACACCTGGAAAATTGGAGAAAGGTTCAGCAACCACCATAAGGTGTAGTTACGATCAGTTCCCAAAAGATGGGGAAGTTTGCCATGTCGATGTAAATGCATGGGGAAGTTGTAGCCGGGAAAAATTCTTCGATTATCATCGTAATTCTCCCTGCATGTTTCTGAAACTGAATAAGATATATGGGTGGGTGCCTGAATATTATGACGACCCGAGAGAGTTACCAAACGATATGCCATTGCAGCTACGATACCATATCGGCAATATCACACAAGTAAATCAGGTAAATATAAATGAGTTTAACAAACGCGGTGGCTATTTGTCTTTTTCTTACATAGAGAAACACCGTTTGGATCAGCTGTGAGGGTGAAAATTCAGCCGATGTGGAATATCTCGGGCCTATTGCTTATTATCCAGAAATTCAGGGATTTCCAGGATACTACTACCCATACAAGAACGACGAAGGATACTTAAGTCCTCTAGTAGCTGTGCAGTTCCTCAGACCAACCAGTAAATAAAACATCTTGTAGTTTATATATGATTCCATACTTCACACATTGGCAAATGTACATTATCTAAAATATCACTTTAAGACAGTAAAATCCGAAGAAGAAATGTTTATTGTCTATAAATACCAGGAGAATGGTCCTATTCTAACAAAACCAAAAATGTGGATCAAAATTGAAAACAACATACTTAAGCCAAACTTACCAAATAGCGACCACAACAATTTTTTCCACGATGTTCAAATCTCTCTGCTACATCTAGAAATTTGTCCATATTTAGATTAAATAATCATCATCATTCCCAGCGTTCAGTATTCCATTTCTAGACGTACGCCTTCCTAAGTCGTTTCCAAGAAAGTCTGTCTGTCCCATCCATCATGTCCCGGCTGTTTTTGTTAGGTAATCCGTCAATCAGGCCCTTAGTCTGCCCCCATTCCTGTTTCCAGTACGAGATTTCCACTCGGTCACCATTCGGCTCCATCTTCCACCGTCTCTCCTCATCACATGACCTGTCCATTGCTATTTCAGAGATGCTATATGCTCAGCTTCATCCTTCACTCTAGTTTTATTACGGATGTATTCGTCTGTTTTTGTCCTGTAGCATTATCCCAAGCATAAACCTTTCTATTTTTCTTAGTGTGACTCTTACTTTTTCGACGATTATTTCCGTAAGTGGCCAGGTCTCTGTCCCATTTGTGAGTGTAGGCAGAACGCATTGGTCAAACACTGTTATTTTTAGGTATTGCAGAAATTTGATTTAAAAACATACCTCAGCTTTCCAAAGACCCCCAAAAGCAGTCCGATTCTTGTGTTTGCTTCTCCGTCTATGTTGTGGCTGTTGTCGATAATAGATGTCCCAGATGTACATAATCCTCCTTTAGTCCTTTACTCTTGTCGACTTGAACTGGTCTGCCTTCCCTTGTGTTAGTCATTATTTTTGTTTTGAACAACTTCAGGTTCAGTCTCACTTTTCTTGAGGCGTCGTGTAGTTGTGGGATCATTTTTTCTAGCTGATTCATGTCATTACACTGAAGAACAGTATCGTCGGCGAATCTAAGATTAGGTAAGTATTCACCGTTTACGTTTATGTCCCGCTCATTCCAGTCAAGTGTATTAAAAACACCTTCTTTGAGCAGATTTTGGCGATAATGGGTTTGTCCCAGCCCTCGTTCGATACGTATTTGGTTTGTTCCTTCTAATATCTGTACTGTCATTGTTGGATTTTGGTTCATAGTGTTTATTACTTGTACATATATATCTATAATAGATTCTGCATCTTTGTGCATTCGCTAGCGCGCAAGTCTCAACTGTATCGAAGACCATTTCATAATCTATGAACCATAAACAGGAGTTGGTTATGCTCGTATGATTTATCCATGATTTACTGAATAGTATAGCCATGGTCTAAATCCCGCTTGTTTAGGGGGGAGGGATGAGTCAAGTTTTTTTGCTATAAAGTTGATAATTATTCTGGACAGTACTTTGATGAAATGAGATATTAATGATATAGGGCGGTAGTTCTTTAATTCTTTATTATTCCCTTTCTTAAAGATCAGGATTACTGTAGGGTGTGATCGGGGTTTTGGCCTAGTTCAAAACAGAGGTTGCAAAGGGACTCTAGGTAGTGTAAGATTGTGTGCCCCCCGTCCTTTTTAATCATTTCGATAATCACATCATCCGAGCCTGCTGCTTTTATTATTTATCATCTGTTTAGCATTTGGCTTCATATTTGGGGATATTAGTAGTATGTCTTCTGTAAGGTGTTTACTTAATCATGTTCGTTTTTCAGGTAAGCTACGAGCTAATTCTGCTGTTTTCGATGAATACAGTTCTTGATAGAAGTTTTCGATTCTTTTTAATATTTCTTGGCGGCTTTTGAGTATTTCCTAAGTACTTAAATCATGCCTCTCCTTAACAGGTAATACTAAAAATCCCCCTTCAAGGAAGCTTTATATTAAAAAAATATTAAAGGTGGATTTTGCAAAGCTTTACTTCTTCAAAAATATTTAAAATTGTATATGTTTAGCCAACTCTTAATAGCTTAAAATACCTTAATTACGACTAAAATTAGATAGACGTATGATTATTCTTATATAATGGTTACCTTAGATAAAAGTTTGGTTTGACTTAGAAGTATGGAAAAATATATAAATATAAAATATAGTCACCGAATTTTACTTAAATATTACAATTTTCAGGCGGAGTTGTCATAAACATCGAATGCAAAGCATGGGCGAAGAATATTAAGCATAATCGACAAGATAGGCTGGGTTCGGTTCATTTTGAATTGTTAATAGATTAGTTGTGTTCATATTTTTATAAATTTGAGTGCTGTAAATGCAAATATCCAAAAAATTGTGTGAATGTTACTCAGCGTTTGTTTGCGTGGCTTTAAGACTGTTTTTGCAATCCATAGGATAGCTTAATACCACGAACCATTTATGACATTTATAAATTAGTATTATTATAATGTTCTCTTATTTTATTATTCATAAAATATAATAAAAATATGTTAACCGTGACATAAAGCAATGGCCGAACAAGCAATTGTTGTATTTAATATTATTATTCCAAAATTTACAAACGAATTTTTTTATAATTTAATGATATACATAATTAATTAACTACTCATTACTATTATTAACTGGCAGTGCTTCCACACCATGGTGTTTTTAGTTTTTAAATAATTTGCGTTATTATACTGTATAAATATTTCAGCAAATCAATACTATCTTTATACGTTGTATCAAACATTCTTTCATTATGTATCGTTGTTGTGAAAATTTCATATATTTTAATGGCAAAAGATATCAAGACTATGTAAGTATAGTATCCATGGTTCTGAATTTTTACAGGATTATCTTATTGAGCTGTTTTGGTCATGCTACAAACTACAATCTACTGTTACAGAAATATTCTCAACGGCAACCGAGATAGATCGTTTTGAGTATCCGATCATTGCACGGTCATTACAGTGGCCTTTGACACACAGAACGACTGTCTACAACATGCTTAATATTACTCTTATTGTTTGTTGGTTTTGATTGGGCGAGATCTAGGACGCGGTTTTCTAAGCAGCTCTTTGCAATCAGGCCATATGTAGCCCACTGTGCATCCTTACTATGAATACTCTTGCTTATCGTTTTACCTACTATTTGTCAGCTGTCAACTTCTATTTAGGAAAATGATGTTAGAAAGACAATTATCTTCTAAAACTGTAATTTAAAACTAAGTGGTAATTGAGCGTAATGCCCATTACTGTTTAAATACAACAAATATTCAAATTGTTTTGGTAGTTGTATAATTCTTTTTAATAGGTTAAGTTGTTGATTATGCATAAGCATTATGGACAGTTTATATGTCTTTCAAAGACCGCTGTGATAACATTTTTCTTTCTGGGTGTCACTGTATATTATATATAGGCCTGTCAACTGCCACGACGAAAATTCTTCAAAAGAAGATAAATTATAAGTACAAGTTTTGTTATGGAATAAGACAATGTAATTATTTGCGTGTGTAGTTTAACTTTTAGAAAATATAGCTTCTGTTTTACAGAGTTCAATCTTTTTACTATTCTTTATAAAGTTCCTAAAAAAATCACATTTTAGACATATCAGCTGATAAAAATTATACGAGGTGTCGGATAATTAATCCAGGTACAAACTTCATCAAACCAAACAAAAAAATATTAATCAACATATGTTCGCAAATCAATTGTTTCAGAGATAGAGGCGAATTTATAGTTTCGTCAATAAACTGCAATGGTAGGCTTTTCATTTTCCAGGAAAAAACAAAATTTAAGTTGGTGTTATTATTATTATTTGTTCACTGAACACAATTACATCCCGTACCATATCCGGCGGGTACAGCCCCAACTTTCAACTTGCAAAGTTGCAGAAAATCCAAGCTTTGCTACCAATGTTTTATTTACCGGTGGAACTACTTCTACTGATATCACGTTTGGGCAGACGAAAATCCTCACGATGTTGTCAAGCTAAATCGTCACGATCAATGGGTATTTTAGAACACCGTCTGATAAGGCCTGTATTTTATTACATCGTTTGACCACTGAACAGTATCTTGACTTCTTCAATATCATTTTACCCTCAGAATTGGAAGATCGGCCCCTGAATGAGAGGATTTACCTGTGGTTAACGCACGATGGGACTCTTCCACGTTTTTCAATCAACGTCGTGGAATACCTATAAGCTATAACAACAAACGGATATGACAAGGGGTCTAATTGCAGAGCCATCTAGATCCCCCGATTTTAACGCACTAGATGTTTGTATTTGGACAAATGTTATATTTATTTATCTATTAGCGCCTTATATTAGTGTTTACTTGTATGTGTTCTTACAGTGCAATTTAACAGTTGGTTGGCGGCCGTATCATAATCGAGACCTTTTGTTTGGTTTGATGAGTACTATACGTAGAGAAATTATCCGACCTTTTTCAAAAACACTGTTATGTAATTTTAAAAATTTGCCGCTACACTTGAATTCGTTCCGTAATTTACTTGCCGCTTCGTGAGAATTGAAATATCGCTGTTTTAATTGAATTCTTATTTTGGATTACAATTTGTGCTATTTTGTTTTGTCTTTCGAAGTTCGAAATATGTTAATAGATCCTTTGTGTTAAAATCGCAAGCTCTTGCTTTTCTCGCGTTCGACCTCTGATTGTTCCGAGAATTCACGTGTCATGAGATTCTTTCTAGAACATTCCCGAACCTTCTAGAACTTCTTGCAGAAGATTTCGTAACGTGGTGCAATATCGTTTGGGAGAAGTGCAGGTCCCATTGCATTTTGAGTTAGTCGGCATTAGACCTCTGTCGGACTCCGGTCTTCGAAAATAACATCAATCGAGGGCCGTAAATATATCGAGTGGAAGTCAGACCTTTGAAATTGACGGACGCGACTTGAAAGATAGTTTTTCTTTTCCTTTGCGGCGCCCCTGTTAAGTATCGTAATACCGTGTGCTGTGGAGCATAATCAAATCGACTTAAAAGTCGGATATAAAATTAACAGAGGGTTCGGCTTGTTGTTGGACAATTTGAGTTAATTGCTCCTGTCGGCTTCAGTTCGGATCTACGTGAAGTGAAAAGAAAGGAAAATCGTGCAAGTGTTTTGCTGAAGTTTGGTTCGTTCCCGTCCGAAAAAGACTCGTTTCTGTCTCCACGCTAGCTGGCGCAGTTGAAACCAGCTTGGTGCTCTCCAGGGGCGTAGCAGCTACATCGCTGCCCCTAAGGACGTTGTCGACCCCATTCCCTGTCTTCCACCGGGGTTCTACACCTTGATGCTGGCGCTAGCCGACTTCAATACAAGGTAAAGAAAAACTTGCCGTTTTGTGTTGAGAAGCCAAAAACGTTTCAAGAATCTTGCAAAATTCAAACTTATGGACCTCGTTTTGTATCGACCCTCAGACACGGTCCTTTTTGTTAACTGTATTCAGCAGAAGGAAAAGATATTAATGTTAAACTATTTCTGTGAACCCTACGCCCCCGGAAACTCAGTTATTGAAGTCATTAAATGTAGCGTGACCAGCGGCGTAGAGTTGTATGCGAACGTTCGAAATTATTACTGTTTGTGTTCTACGTTATAAAGTTGCCTCTCATTGCTATATATTTTTATATGTTCTGTGCCATTTTTGACAGTTCATTATATGTGGGTTAAAATTCCGCATGTCTTTTATTACTGTGTTTTAAAGTACTTGTGTAAGGATTTTGCAAGCTTTAAGATCTAGGAAAAAGCACAAAAGAAAGGTGAGTTCGATTCCCGTAGCTGCTGGCTGTCGACCTTTCACGAGGGCCGCTCTAATCAGCTGGACTTGAAAGGTGGCGCCTTACTTTGACTTACCCTGCATACAACTTTAAGCATTTTTTCTATAAGCAATTTAAGCGAACCTCCCCCTACTCCTCTGAGCAAGCCGCTGGCCTTTACCGTCTTTTTTTGTTTGCGGGTCCAAGAAAAGCGCGTTTGGCCGTACCGAAAATTTCTTAGCACGCCAACGTGCGATTTTCTCTGTCCCATAATTCTCGTAGCGAGAATCGGCCCGTAACAACACCTTATATATAACTTCAGCTTTATAAAATTAAAAATACTTTTAACAGTAATTAAACTTTCATATTTATCTGGGTATGTTCTTCATTGTCTGTTGCATTTGCAAGCTTTTATAGAAGTTTCATAAAATTAATAATATCATTTAAACTACATCATCATATTTGCATCCTAAATTATATTTACAACTAAAAAAATCACTATTTATTAACAAGTAATATAATCATATTTAATTTACTTTACATATAATCTAAAAAAATATGTTTATCATATTTAAACTGATTACCATCGTATGAGTTGGTAGACTTGAATAGTCTAATATTTGACATAATAAAAGTCCTGATACGTATCATTTAATAAATTTTATACGAAAATCGATTAGTTTTTAGCAGTTTCTACAAAATCGCTAGCGACTTTTCAATATTACTGTATGTTAGAGGCCCAGAGCTTAAATCCTACCACCTGAGTATTTTACGTTCCCTTAGTCTAATTTTCGTTCCAAGTGGCATAAACGAAAATAAATAGAAATAATGGCTCAACATATTACACGTCTTCTTGTCAGTGAACCGACTTCCAGTTGTTTTTAACATATTATGTTAATTGTAAAGGAGCAAAACAGTTTGTTTTGCAGTACTTCGTCCCGTGGATTCCTAGTTTTTAAGGTCAAGGCCTTTTGCGAACTGCATTGCCAGTAGTAGTTACGGTGATAAGCAGTAAGTGACTGATTGGTTGATTAACTGCAGGGATTTGAAGTGGGTTAGTTTGCACTTCGACTCTATGGTCTTTTGTACGCCCCGATTCTTTCAACGTAGATCTGTGCCCTCATCAAGTTGCAGTATATTTTCTACGGGATTTTCATGTGTAAAAGTTGTTTCACGAAGTGTACCCCCGAATAGTTGCTGTCTCTTGCGGTATAGTGCTGGACAGTCGAAGATTATGTACGAGGCTGTTTCTTCCTCTTCTTCACATAATCTACAGAGCGTGTCTCCTCTGTATACACCGATTTTGTGAAGGTGTTTTCTCAGGTAGCAGTGCCCTGTTATAAAGTCCTACCAATCGTCTAATCTGAATTCGTCCTAGATGGAGTGCTGGTGGGTGCGGGAGCCGTCTAAGTACTAGACTAGCCCCCTTGACAGCTGAGGTTCCTTGGGCCCACTCATTGCTATTATATCTCATAGTGAATGATTTGTCAAAGAAATACTCTGGAAGGATATAGTCGGTACCCATTTGAAGGATGGGGTTACCTTCTACTACTTCCTGTATTCGTTTGTGTCCATATCGTTACTGGCTGGTGTGCCAGCTTTGTTTCGCTTTGTTTGAGATGTTATTCAGGTGTATGTTTCAGTTCAGTTTTGCATCCAGGGTGATACCCAGATATTTGACCTTTTGGCTAACCTGAATTCTTTCACCAAAGATTGTCAGATTGTCAAATGCCCCTGTATCTCTTTTCTTGCTGAAGGGTATTATTAATGTTACACAGGGATTAACCTTGAGGTTAATCTTCCAGTTATTTTTATCATATTATGTTAATTTTAAAGGAATAAAACAGTTTGTTTTGCATTACTTCGTCCCGTGGATTCCTAGAGAATTGATTATAGCTTTGTTTCGGAAAACTGCTAAGCGTTCTGCAGGAGAAATATCTTAATTAGGTAAGTTTAAAATATTGCAATATTTAGTGTTGGTTTTGTTAATCGCGATAAGCACCTTATCGAAGTATAATACCACGAATATAAAAGACTCCAAAAATCTTATCGCTGTATGCTGCTGAACATAGTCGAAACAATTAAAACCCTCTTGCCAGAAATCTCGATTAATGTTTATAATTTTGTTACAAGCCGAAACGGATAGTGAAAGATTGTAATACTGGTGATTATTTGTTCCTTCTTCGTTGAGTACTTTTTCTTTTACGAGATGTAACTCCAGAGAAGATTGACCAAACGGAATACCTCGCTGATTTGCCACTGACTTGCTAGGGAAATCGGCTATTAAAAATCCGATGTACCGGTACTGGAATTTTAACCCCAGATCTTCAGCATAGAAGCGTTGATTGAGAAACTTCTCAATCAACGATAGAAGTTTAACGTGCTGGCCTCTAGCCCACGCCGCCTCTGTTCCTTACACCACTTTTATTCAGAACGAAAGGGAATTAATTTAAATATATTTAGCACCCCGTTTATTTCTATCTTAAAAGGTAATATATTCGAACCAACAGTGGTAACTTAACAAACTTAATGCAACATATATTTTATTTCAAAACAGAAAGCATAGTTAATTAGCGAATACATTCAAAAATCAATTCTAAAACAACTTTCGCAATGCTTCTCTTTGCGCCAACAAAGTTTTTTTTGAATGCTAGTTATGCCATTTCATGGGTTTATCTTTAATTTCGCCATAGCCGTGGACTTCAGCTACGAACTGTTTGTTATAGTACACCTTGAGAACACCCTTGTACCTTCCACGCGGAAGGAATGGCGGTAGCCTTGAATAATCTGCTCGAAAATTGTAGGCATAATAGAAGCCCTAAAAATTAAATTCGCGAATTTAGTTTCCATTCAATAAATAATACAGTATATTAATATAATAAAATAAATATAAATCGAGTAAATCTGTCTCAGGTTCTGAGAACCGTTATCAAACTATCCAATGCCAGCATATTAAGTCCTACAGTGTGTAAATTTTATGAGCCGTTAGTGTAACTTTTGAAGCAAATTACCTATATAGTTATATGTTCTTCTTACTATTTTTGAATTATTTTAACATATTTTGTATACATCAACGTAACAAAATAATTTATTATTCTGCGTCATTTCTTCCCTAGAATTTATTAATATTTTTAGATCAATGACTTTTTTCAAACTTTATTTCCAGTAATAACTGTTGTTATAAGCAGTAAATACAAAATAATACAAAACCACTAAAAGAATGTCAATTCTGAAGTCAAAACGCAATTACAACGGCGAGTAAGTCATACAAGACATCTAAATAATAATTCATATTATTAGTACTCTTACGAGTAGACAGAAAAGAGAAGAAATAATATATAAATTTTGGAAAAACCCCTTACCACTTTAATATTTAGAACAACTTAATACGTATTTCGGCAACTAAGCTGCCATCTTCAGTAGGAACTTTAACTAACTAAAGTAACTTGGCTGACAAATACCTCTGGAGGTAAGTCCTTCACAAAGTCTACATTTTAAGTCCAAAGTATTTAGGTGTTTTAAATGTCGTCTTGGTAAGGGGGTTTATCCGATATTTATTTACTTAAACCACCGCATCCAATCATTCTTAATAAGTAATAGTATATCGAATTTGCATTGTGAACAAACATTGTTAAAATTTCGAAATGGGATCATCGATTAGGACGCTGTTTAACAGGTAATATAGGAGATTATTTCCAATAACAGACCACATGACTGTTATTCAAACCATCAAACTGCAAGTGGAAGCTAAGTTATGGGCACATTAAATGCACATGAAAGAGGACATACCTTCTGCATTGTTAACACCGATAATAACATATAATAAGTTTCTTACCTTTTTTAAAGGACAAGGATGTAGGTTGGATTTATTCTTCAACAAGTTCTGTATATTAAAGTTGTTGTTCTTATACTCAATACATAAATTTGCACTAACCGTGATCGGAAAGAATCGGTATTCATTACTCAGAAATTTGTAGGCCTGGACCTCTCCCTGTAAAACCGAACAAAACATTTGTTAAGATTATACGTTCAGAAAGTTTTCATGAAATAAAATAACTCTACATACCACGACATCCAGTGAAGTTTGATCTGTTAACAAATATCCAGTTGCGTTAACCACTCTGGTGGTTCTGTTATACCAAGGAAAGGAAAGAGATAAATTTCTCATGTAGGTATTGTTGTACCATACAAGTTCAGCCCTTTCGAATTTCACATCATAGTCATTTTGGTGATATTCAGGAAGTTGCTGTAAATGCACATATTGAATTCCATTCAGAAGCTAATTCTATAAATCCATACAAGCCTCAATTTATTAGGTAAAATAAACCTTTGAAAAATGCAGTGCAAGGAGAAACATCTGGTATTTAAACTTCAGTAGGATTAGCAAGAAAACAAAAGTTGTTTTAGCCCTGCGATATTTCCATAATCTTTTTTAGAATCCCCATAAGATGAAACTATTCAAAAACAAATATAGAAATTTCTACAGATCGCTTGTCAAAAGTAGTTAAAATAGAAGAAAACTGGCTATTACTTTTTTTCGAAACGTTGAGATATATCAAACGCGGCGGAAATATTTCTGGAACACAAAATGAAATAAAAATAGTAGGAATAACATAATTTCTTAATAAAGGTTCCACAAATACATAATTAAAATTTTTATTACATCCATATTTTAAAGTCAAGCCTTGCGTTTCTGCTAAATTTAATTCAAAAAACAATATTAAAGAAAATTAATTGATAGCAAAACTACAATCTTACCGCAATTATTATTCTGGTAGACGCAGTTACAAATGGGAATAAAATACAAAGCGATGCCATACTCGTTCTTTTTTTATGTTTTGCTACTTCTCCTATGATATCTAACCTAATAACCATCGCTCGGAAGTTACATAGCTGATCGCAAGTTGTTAGAAAGAACTCAAAAAACAATTACCATGTCAACAAATGATGTAACTTCCGGTTTTATCCATAACATGTAAATAATGCTAATGAGGAGTAACATACATATCTCATTTTAGAGTTTTTTTTTAGAGATAATGAAATGTATTATTTTCTGTTATTTGACAATCATATTTATTTGTAATATAAATATATGACTCATCAATGATTGAAAATTTTTAATTTAGTTGTATGAATGAAACAGAAACTAACGTCTCATAATCTACATTATTTAGTTTTCCTTTAACTCTGTAGTCCAAATTGACGGGTTACGCACTGCGCTTTGTTTGGTAGTTTCTTTACGAATGAAGTAATGGACAAAATAATGTTTCGTTGTCTACAGTGTGTCTCACTGTAGACGGCACCACCCCAGTATTTTGTTTATATACTATCGATTCAAAAAATTTCTTTTTTCTGATTATACCTCTCACTAAACTGTAATTTTAGGGTACTTTCCCTTCACGGTGAAATGCTAGCCTACTACGATTTAAAATAAACAGCAAAATTGAAGAAGTCGTATTAGGGATTTTTTTACAACAAAATTTTGTTAATAAAAGTTGTTCAGAATCGTTCAAATGAGCCAAATCCAAAATTTCATTACAAACAAAAAATATTGAAAATTTTTTTCTAAAAAAAATATCAATATTTTTTGATTTGTTATGAAATTTTGGATTGAAGAAGTCGTATTAGGGATATTTTTACAACAAAATTTTGTTAATAAAAGTTGTTCAGAATCGTTCAAATAAGCTAAATCCAAAATTTCATTAGAAACAAAAAATATTGAAAATTTTATTTTTTTTTAAATTCAAATCCAATGTGAATTTATTAGAAAAAAAATTTTTCAATATTTTTTGTTTGTAATGAAATTTTGGATTTAGCTTATTTGAACGATTCTGAACAACTTTTATTAACAAAAGTTTGTTGTATAAAATCCCTAATACGACTTCTTCAATTTTGCTGTTTATTTTAAATCGTAGTAGGCTAGCATTTCACCGTGAAGGGAAAGTAACGTACCGTAAAATTACAGTTTAGTGAGAGGTATAATCAGAAATAAGAAATTTTTTGAATCGATAATATATAAACAAAATACTGGGGTGGTGCAGTCTACAGTGAGACACACTGTAGAAAAATTTTTTCTCTGCGTATTTGTTATTTTTAATAGAACGCTGTATAGCCTATTGTAGTGTTTCCTTACTCCTATTTAAGAACACCCTGTGGTTTGTAAATTACCTTCCCTTTGATTGCTCTCTTCATTTTGTTTAATTAAATACAACGCTCTGTATATTTGGGAAATTTTCAATTCCTCTGATTTTTTTTATTGGAACTTGGACGACTGTTATGCAGATGCATAAGGCGTTCCAAGTGACGACTCTGATTTATGCAAATATTCGAAAGGTTTTAAATCACTTTTAATGATTATAGACGGCCTCAACTTATTTCTAGCAGCCTCTAATATTTTCTGATGTTTATTATTATTTGGTACCTTTACGGACCGACATTTGATCCAAACTTGCGGGTCCGATACCACATAAATACATGCGCATCTGCCCCTTATGTGACTAACGCGTTCGCGTCTTGCTTATGAATTTAGAATTTGCGAAACGGAACAGTTGAGACTTATGGAAGTGATATGCATATACTGTGAAAACTGTAAGCACCACAGTAGCGTTTTGCTGCTAATACTATAAACTATGGAAACTAATGATTACCGGAAAAATACTGCGGGATAGAATCCGAAATTACATCATCAGAAGAATATGTAAGACGGAAGACATAGTGAGATGGACGAGACAAAGAAGGAGAATGTGGAATGCATATATGTCACGGAAGGACGAGAATGGGATAGCAACGATAGCAAGAGACAGAAGGAAGACGAGAACCGGGAAGACCAATGAAGAGATCGCGAGATAGTTGAGTATCGACATCACAGGATTAATAAACCAGAAACAACAGATGAAAAACCTAAAATAAGAAGAAGTAGCGTTGTCAAGAGCGTCGACTGGTCTAGATAATAATAATTGTGTAATAAATATTATTTAATAGTTTTCCATAGTTACTGCAAAAATGTTTTCCGTGGAGCATACAAAATGCATATTACACAGTTACCAAGTTTCCACTTGTTGTTTGTTTCATGTGAAGAAACTAACCAGCTAAAAAGAATATTTTAGCTGTTTTATATTTAATATGCACTGCTGAACATCACTACGAGGCGTTTTATGGTGAGTTATGAGACACCCTGTATATGCATGGAATTTAATAAGGAACCTTTTGATATAATCCACATTCGGAACACCCTTGTAGCTTCCACAAGGAATAAACAGTGGTAATATGACTAACAATGTGTAACTGTTTAGCTAAAATTTAGCACTGATTAGAATCTACATAAGTAACGTCAAAACTGCATGGCTACAATCGTCATTGTCCAAAATTACAGGAATCTGTATTTTAAGCTACTATTGGGAAACGACAGCGAATGTATATGGGGCAACTAAATTTACATATGATCGGCGTAGGCAGGATTAGTTCGAATGTTGATATTTTTAGTATTGTAATAGGACTTATTTTTTAATACCTAGATACAGGTACAGGTACAGGTACAAACACAAAAAAGAACCTAGTTCCAGGTACAGGTACATTTTTTAGAAAAGTATCTAGATTCAGGTACTTTATATATGTACCTGAAAATTATAGGTACATATCAGGTACTTTAATAAAAATTAGAACGTCACAAAGTTTTATATAATTACATTAACAAAAATTTTAAAAATATATAGTATTGCACAGGTACAAGGACGTAGGTACAGTTGCGGAAATATAAACCGGGACACTAACATTTCGCTAGCGTAAATGGATTTGTTTGAACTTTATAACAATGGTTACCAAGTAATCTTTAATAACAACGAAAGTAAATTATAGACAAATCAAAATTTATTAATATTTGGTCATACATCCATTCGCTTCTACTGCTGCAGCTAAACGTCTCGGCATCGATGCAACTAGATTTCGAATAAAATCCACCTCGATATTATTCCATGTTTCTTGAATGGCTTCTATCAGTTGCTCCTGATTCCTTGGCCGAAAGTTTTCCCGGTAAATGTTTTTTACCATGAAACTCTAAACATTTTCCATCGGATTCATGTCGGAACTTTTCGATGGCCAAGGTAATACATTGACGTTATGGTTGTTCAACCACTGCCTAACAAGATGTGTGGACAGGCGAATTATCTCGTTGAAAGATAAATTGGTGGTAGCATGACATTTTCAAGTATATTCAAATAAATTTGTCCATTCAATCTTTCGTTTATTTGCCAGCACACACCTGCACCTTCGTAGCTAATCCACCCCCACATATTAGCAGAAAAGCGGCCACTAGCACGGATATTATGGACATATCTTTCTTCAAACCGGCAGTTTTCCAACCGGTTTAGGGCCGTTCGTACAGTAGCTGGAAAATTAACATTTTCTCAAGCACTTACTGCAGTCTGAAATAGATTTCGCCTTAAAAAATTTAGCAATGCATCATCGTGATCTTCAGTTGTACACTCTGGCGTCCTGTCCCATCTTTTCTTCTCACGCACTGATCTTCATCCCATCTTTTCTTTATTCGTTCTACCGTACTCTTACTAACATTAAATCGTACTCCTATTTGTCAATACGACCCACCCATCTTCTCTTCCCTGTATAATTTTTTCTCTTATATTTTCATTAATATGATGTTACATTTTATAAATGTTAATTGTAACTCATGACATTAGTAATGCACAACACATGACAATTGACAACAATCAGAAAAGACATTTTACACTATTTTTTTACACTAAATAATACAAATAATAGAAAATCTTCATATAAGCTTGTCCCGGTTTATGTTTCCGCAGCTATACATCCCAACACTGGATATTTTGCGATTAAAAAAGTCAGAAAATTGGAGCTACATTATTTAGTATATTGTTGTAGGCATCCTAAATAAAGGAGACAAAAAACGCCAAATGGTACTAAACATATCATTATAAAATGTTTTAGGCAACATGATTACCTGAACCTGAAGTCTAATTATAGGTACCTAACATCACACAACGATAGCAGTTCAACAATTAAATACCTTTTCTTTATCATGGTGATCTAAAATATGAGGTTCTGATTTTAGACAAACGTAATTAATTTCACTTACCATAAATTGATTTCAGATATCAGAAAATAGTTACATTTGACATGTATTTCGCATATCATTAATTAATTTCACATCATTTCCAACCTTAAATCACAAGTACTATGTGGTTTTAAATGTATTTTCCTAATTCTAGTAAAAATTTATGGCTTTTTATAGCACACATTAAACAGTTATAAATCAAAAATATCACAATAAGTATAAGGAATTATGTAAACACTTTAATTATAATCAGAATTATAGTACCGAATAATTTAAACCCGCTTTCATAAAACAAAGAAAAGGGCTGTAAATTGGATATTTTGAAATAATATTTAATTCCTTTTAAATTATTCATAGGTAAAAGCTTTAACGAGGTAAGTCATTACGCTATTCATTCAACTTATATTTAATATTCCTTTTCCGAATAAAGTCAACGAACCTACTCCAAAAATATCTGTGTAACAAACGAAATCAATAAAGTATTGAATCCACAGAACGGTTTTACTCAATAACGTAACGGTTAACCAACTTTTCCCGACTAAAATAGCCTAGTAATTTTAAATGAATCAATGAATGACATACAATATCTCTCTCCTTCTCTTTATTGCTTCATCTTTTTACAACATTTTCCGGTCATTATAGCGCATCATCTCTATATGACGTCATCACGGCAGAGAATTTTATTAATTCAATTTATAGAATTCAGTTTAGAGACATCTAGTTATTAGCATTTAAAATAACACAAAACCAAAATATAATTAAATTGGCAAAACGAGCGATGAATAACGGTAGTAATTAATCTGCCCATGAAACCAAAGAAGCGCGAATAATAACTTCCTCGTCGTGCTGCACAGATTTATAAACATTACTTACAGTCGATAAAATCAAAAATATCTTAAGGAAGCATTTCTGCTTCCGGACTAAGCAATGTTTTAAAAAAGTAAAATTTTGATACGACTCATCTAACACTTCCATAATTTGAAAATTATTACCTACAGATGTAGATGATTTTTGAAAATTGCTTATGTAGTTCTTTAAACTGGAAACATGTACGAGGGAACTTTCAAATGTTTTCAACCAGATACCTTTGGCGAACTGACAGAGCCTCAATATGTCAAACCTTCAGTAGTCAGGTAAAATTTGATTCAACTGTGGTAATTCCCATAAAAGTAAAATATTTTGTTAGAAGCAGTACGTGTGAGAGATTTATTAAATTTCCATCACGTGACCAACGTTTCATATAAGCTCAGACAAACGAATCATATCATTCTCCTTTTCTATCACTTATAAACCTTTAGGTAACGTATGTTAAACAGAGATGCTTCATACTACGACCTACTACTGTCATATTTTTAATACGTCAAACAAAGACGGAAAATTGTCAATTGGCGCTCGCGCACTTCGGCGACTACTACTGAAGTCAATTGTTTTTTGCATTTGCTGTCATTACAGCCGATGCTGTAATTCTCGTTTTGTTTATCATTTCGTCTGTTATTATTGTCGGCTTCATCTTTTAAAAAACAGTTCTTCTAAGAACTAAATCGTATCAAAGTAAATATTACTACGTGCATAATACCGTTTACTAGTTAACGAATTAGCATACCGGGCAAACGTCTTGGTTCTCAAGCCCAAAATTTGGTTATTAATCTGTTGGAGTATTTCACTGTTGAAAAGGAAAATGGAGGACCTTTGATCAATATTAATTCCATTCAAGAGGTACGTCTTCTACTTTCTTTTGCATCTAAGGTTAATTCATTTCAATTTAATTATTACAGAGAGCCGCCGGTGCATTAAAGATTAGCGTTAAAACAGTTTCGGATATCAAAATTCGTAAGGAGAAGAATCCAATCTTACGTTATCCAGGCAAATCAAGACCACGTGCAAAACCCAAAACTGCAGACTTGGCCGAAAATGACTGTTCGAGGCACTGTGTACAACATGTACAAAGACAGTGAGTAATTATGATTTATTTTGTGTTTAATATTAATTAATGTTACATGTTTGTAGAAAAGCATGTTACAATCGCCACTCTGAATAGAGAATTAAGGGAGAGATACATTATAAATATATGCGATGAAAGCTTACGAACTCTCTTGCGTAATTTGGAGTTTAAATACAAAAAAGATGAAACAGGAGGACCTTGATGGAGAAAACAAATATTGCTGCTTTAAGAACTCAGTTTTTAAGACGATACCAAGAAAATTGTGCGTCACACTTACGACAAGTTGTCTTCTTGGTTGAAACTTGAATATTTTTGAAGGAAAGTGCAAGGAAATGAAGGCAAGATGAGAACGTCAAAAGTGTTCTGCGACCACAGGGGTTTGATGGAAAACGTTTTATTGTTTTGCATGCTGGTAATAGCAATGGGTTTATTGAAAATGCCAGTTTAATATTCTCAACCAAGTCGACCCTTTTGGACTATCATGGGTCAATGAGCAGTGACCTGTTTACAAGGTGGTGTATAAAAAAGCTAATACCAAATTTACATGAACCCTCCTTAATTGTAATGGATAACGCATCGTACCACAGTGTTTTGTTGGAAAAGCAGCCCGTGTCTTCTTGGAAAAGGCAGATATTTGTGATTGGTTGAACAAGAATAATATACCATATGAGGCAAGTATGTTTAAAAGCGAATTGCTACAATTAGCGAAGGAGCATAAGAAACCAAAGCAGTACGTGATTGGCCAGCTATTGCAAGAAAATGGTCATGAGGTTTTACGTCTTCCACCTGTAACGAAGTGTCCAGTGCGCGGTGTAAATAAATTTTAAATTAAATTTTGTGACCGCGTAGTGTAACATAAAGGCGCTGGTGGCGCTGGCATTCAGGATTTGTACCCGTCTCCCACCTTGTTTCTATTATCAGTAGGTCTCCCCGCTAACATAAAATTATTAACAACATTTTAGACTGGTAATGGAAGGTATAAATGCGAACCCCAGCTCCCAAAACAAGTAACATGAGTCCGAACGAGTCGAGGAAGAGCTTCAATCGAGATCCAGTCAGACACCGTTTAAATTACCTGTTACCAAAAATCCAGTCCAGTTAAAATACCTGTTCCAGTTAAAGTAACGATTTTGTTAATCCCAGTTAACTTCAGTTTGTTTGCAAAGTCAAGCCCGCCCGTGTAACATTCGTTCGCTCAGTTGCTTAGGGGTCATATTGCCCTTTTTCAATTCGAGATACGAACTGTTGTTCAGCGAATCGTGGGAATATATATCTAGCCTAAATCACTTGGGTGGTTTTCCTGTGAACTTACGCTGTATATAGGACCAGTCGAAAAGTTTGGTTTGAAATAGGAATTTGGGTAATTCTCCCTATTCGTATTATTTACTTAAACTTCAGAAAAGATTAGTAAAGGTATAATTCGTTTTCTCAGTAGCTTAGGGGTTGTTTCCCCTTTTCAACGGAGCTAGCGAAGTTATACGTAGAGTTTTGTAACCTTGAGCTGTAAAAGAATCATTTTAATATCCGATTCAAACCGTCCCCAAATTTTTACGTTAAATCCCATATTTTTCCCAATTTATTACAGAGATCCGAAGATTAACTAAGGGAGTATATTAGGTAAAATACGCTTACCTAATTGCACTAATTTGTTGGCCCCAGTCGAGCGACCTGCAGGTGAACGTAACCGAAAACTTCCAGGTTATAATTCAGTAAGTTGATTTAATTCACACAGAAAACACGTATATACGCCGATAGCACGAGAGTGCAGCTCGCTTGGAAAAGCAACAATTGCCCGCACATGTAAATTTCGATCACACGAAATTCGATAATTCTTTTATTTCAGAAACACCGGATGGGTAAAACTAACCTAGTTGATTTCCACGTGCTGTTGTAAAAATTTTGCATTTCCCTAGACCTTGTTTGCATGCAATTTGGGTTGCATACCACGCGGGGCTCATAAACTCCGTTATTTAATTATTCCTGTATTAAGTACTTTCGACCTGTTAATATTTATATTATCTTCATCCTGTTGTATAAGTAAATAAGGTATTAAGTTTGGTAAGAAAATTATGTTAAACTTGAAGATTCATTATATTTAATTGTAAATAATCCATATTAATCATTCTCAGTAATAAATAAGTACATTCTATATTGTGTGTGTGTATATCTGCATGTAATTAACTAATGCAAATATAAATAATAAATTGTTTAACCCAATACCTTTGTATAGTTTCTTTAGTCTTAAACACAAACACTGGACATGAGCTATCCAGAGCATTCCAACCCCTGAAGCAAAAGGGTTGGACTGTTACACACCGTATCACTGTCAATTCAATGCCATCGAGTTAATTTGGGCAACTGCGAAAGCACATTATGACCAACATATCGGTGAAACTAATTACAGCGATAGCGAAGTCTTATGGATATGGGAAAGGACTTTACAAAACTGTTCACCAGAAGAATGGAGAAAATATATTGCACATACAAATAAAACAATTCAAGAGTGGTTTCATCGAGAAGTGATTCTGGATGATATACCCCAAATTGTAATACAACTCACTGCAGAATCAGACAGTGAAAATGTTTTATTAAGTGCTGCTGTTTGCTGCTGTAGGTTGGAATTCTTTATTATTTACTGTTTCTATTTGTCTGCTTTTATAATATTTTTATGAGTTGAGGGTGTGTGGGACATTCGTCTCCGAACACTGGTTGAGTTAACAGTGTAGAGCGTTGTCTTGTAATTGTTAATCTGTTTTCCAATATTTAGTGATAATTAAAGACTTGTGCTGAATACCATTTTGACCTTTAATCTCATATGTATTTGATTTAAAAAACCTTAGACAACTATTTTTTCAATCGTTTTCATATGTAATAAAAGTTCCAGCAATGAGAAGCAGTCTTTAAAAGCTTTTAGTTTGCAATTAAATATATTCATGTAACCACAAATGTATTTTTATTATCCGATGGAAATGTCACTATCTGAACATAACCTAAAATTTCGCGGAAATATTTAAACTTACAAATTGTCAAATCGCTCAGTTAACTAACTAGGTGCATATGGTTGCTATTGATCACGTGATGGAAAAGATCCGTTGGAAAGACTATACGTCAAGGAAGAAAATCTAAAGATGGGTCCAGGTCAGGAAGACCAACAGAAAGTGACTACAGATAAAAACGTTAGTCGTTTGGAAAATGTTTCTTGCTAATCCCCAAAAGCGCCGAAACAAAAGTTAGTATTGCTTCTGATATAATTCTACAAGTTAGTGTTAAAAGTTTTTGATAAACTTAACACGTAGAATGTTCAATGGAAAACCTTGCCATACTGCAACAATGCTGAAAATTTATGGGCACATAAAGAATTTCCGCTGCTAATTATTCGTGCAATTAACATAAAGGTGTGAAATTTTTGACATACTGAAGGACTTCTTTTAATTGATTACATGTAACCAAAATCCACGAACACTGGTAAATACTACGCTAACAACATTTCATTAAAAAAGAATTAGGAAGGACCGTCACGGTAAATGTATTGCCAAAGTATTACTGCCCATTGACAATGCCTCGTCGCACAAGTCCTAAGTTGCAGCTGCCTTCAGTCCTGAATACCGGATTTCCAAGCTCAGCGAGAGTCACGCTACAGTCCTCGCCAATGTTTACAGAATCAAAAATCTAAAACCACAATTAAACAGTAAAAGATTTATATACCTACAATGCTTAAGTGGATGCGGTAGTAAATGAATGACTCCTAAAAAAAATATATATATATATACAGTGTGTCTACTTAAGTTGGCGCCATATGGAAAACTTTGTTATTATAAGTTTTACGAAAAAAAGTCATTCTTTATAAAAATCTCTGCTTTCGAAAACAATAATATTCAGCTATTCACATTTGACATCGAATGTACAGGGTGTCCACAAATTGAAAAAGTTCGATAGGAATTTTTGACCACTTCAATTTTAAATTAAATTTTGCAAATCCTACTTGTAAAACACGTTATCTTTTATCTTAATTAAACAGTCATCATACTTCAAATGTTTATTGCTGATCCGTAACCTTTTACCGACGCATGCGAATGAATAATATGTAACAAGATAATTAATACAGAACATTTATTTTTCACACATACATAGTACATTACAAATACAATTATTATGTTGTCGTAAGTAGCAACGGTTACCTTCAGTTCGCTACTGCCTCAACGTATCCACCTTCGCGTTCAACACATGTAATTGTTCTTTTACAAAATTCTCGTAACACACTCCTACATATCTCGGGAGTGATTTCGTGAACCGTTTCCCTTATTATCCGTTCTAAATGGTCTACATTTCTAAACGGTCCTTGTTGATATACCTTCTCTTTTAAATAACCCCACAAGAAAAAATCTAGTGGGGTTAAGTCGGGAGATCGAGCCGGCCAAAAAATCACAGAATACCTATGTATGACTCGTCCATTAAAAATATTGTCAAGGTATTCCCTAACATCGTGCCTACTGTGACATGGTGCACCGTCCTGCTGGAACCATATCTGTTGTAATTCAGCTATGGGTAGATCATCTAGAATATCAGCCAATTCATTTTGTAAAAAGTAAATAACGATCTGCCGTCAGAGTGTTTCGAAAAAAGAAAGGCCCAATTATTTTATCTTTATAAATTCCACACCACACATTGGTTTTAAATGAATACTGATTGCGAGTTTTTATGGTAAAATGAGGGTTCTCATCACTCCACCACCTACAGTTTTGGGAACTGACTGTACCGTTGGAACTAAACGTTGCTTCGTCCGAAAACATAATACGTCTTGCCATGAAACGGTCATCTTCTAACATTCCTTGGATATCACAGCAGAATTCATAACGTCTGTCATAATCTCTTGGTTGTAAAGTATGAATAAATTGTGGCTTATATGGACGAAACCTATTCTGTTTTAAAATTTTTGCAACTGTATCTTTGCCAACAGGATTACGTAGCAGAGATGCTCTTTTTCGCAATGAGTATTTAGGATTTTCAATTACAGAAAGCATTACCTGTAACACAGTGTCATCATTGGCAACCCATTTTCGACGCTTGTTGGTATATTTGTTGAAAACATTTCCAGATGTTTTGAATTTATTAAACATTTTCCTCACTGTTGACTGGTGAATATGTTTCTGTGGATGTCGCTGATTAAAGATGTCTGCAGCTTCTCGAAAGGTTTTATACTTGTCACCCACAATTAATACAACTTCAATTTTCTCTTCTAAACTCAATGTCGCCGGCATATTTGTTTATTTGTTACTACACTGACGTTCGGTAAGAGAAATGTCATTGTCAGAGCAACCTAGATTCTAAACTATTCCGTTTATTTTTGTGTATTACAGTAGAAAATTCATTATTTTGTTGGGTATTACTTTATTATTCTTTGATTATTTACATACATTGCTAAAATGTTACAGATAGGCGATTAAACATTTGAAGTATGATGACTGTTTAATTAACATAAAAGATAACGTGTTTTACAAGTAGGATTTGCAAAATGTAATTTAAAATTGAAGTGGTCAAAAAATTCCTATCGAACTTTTTCAATTTGTGGACACCCTGTACATTCGATGTGAAATGTGAATAGCTGAATATTATTGTTTTTGAAAGCAGAGATTTTTATAAGGAATGACTTTTTTTCGTAAAACTTATAATAACAAAGTTTTCCATATGGCGCCAACTTAAGTAGACACACTGTATATATAACAACTAATGCTAACTGTGAAAGACAATAAATAACTCTAGCGATATCACGAAGAATAAGATTGAGTTGGAGTACATTCGGCATACTTCACCACATACTCAAATAGGATTCAAATGCTCAAAAGGAAAATATTCAGTCAATATATTCTGCCAGTATTGTATAAACTTTGGGCCTTACCAAAGATCAAACAAGGAAGCTGTCAATTCCCCAACGGGCGATGGAACCACATTATGGTGGAAATAAAATTTTAAAGATCAGAAAACATAATGACTGTTTCAGAGAGGAAACGAACGCTAAAGACGTGTATACAGTAGTACAAATAAAGTGAAACTGGGCCGGCCATATAGCAAGCACGGAGAATAATATGTGGACAAGAGAACTGGTAAAGTGGAGACCAAGACTAGAAAAAGGAATGTCGCCAAAAGCCCGGTGGAGAGATGTTATCAAAAAAATAGCAAGAATCGAGAGAATATTAATAGCGATGAAGGCTTACGTCCGGGAAAGGACTGACATAGGCTGATTGTGATTACGGTAGTTACTAAGTCTTGAAGCAAACAAATATTAGTAAGAGAATCAAAAGAAAACTAATGGGGAAAAGAACAGACTGACGATATACGAGAGTAGAAGTACAATGCGGAAAAGATTTGCTTGCTCCTTGTTGAATTAGATAGCATGTTACTAGTTGAGCTCTTCATTACTTGAAATTATGGCATCAACCGTGGTAGTTATATGATACTACAATAAACAGAAATAAGTGGTAGGAACAGGGGAAAGGCGAAGAGGGAATAGGATAGAAAATATAATGACATTTTAGTTTTAAGTATGAAGTTACAGCCAAAACTAACACTTTAAAGTTTAATCTCGATATAAGAAGAGCGTACATTTTAACTAAATTTATTAGTATGGCCGAGTTGGAGTCGTGTCAGAGTGACTAGACCCAACGACTAATACCGAAGTGGAAGTCGAGCCCGACGGCTTTGACGTGCTCTCTGGTCGTTTTTCTTAATTTAAAGGAACGAATATTTTTAGTAAATTTCTAATTGAAAGTGGAAATTTGGATATCGAAATATGTTTCACTACGTTTCGAGGTAATAATATCATATATCATAATATGGAAAGAGGGAGTACTGTTAGCATTTTCCTACAGGCAGGAGGTTTATTCACTCTGCTACAACTATCTGGTGACCTCAATGTAATCTACTACTAACCGGAATTAATATTGTTTGTTCCATAAGATTTATAATAAGATCCAATTTAATTTTCGACAGTGATTTTAACTGGGTATAATTATTTTTGACTCCTGAGCTGGGCAAACATAAATAGAGGAGGTATTTTGTCAATATTGTACTTTGGAAGCACGAAAGCAATATCTAGTTAATTGTAACGTGATACGTCGACTTCCTTTACGTAGTAGGTTGAAGTGAATCTTAATTCATTTCTGAGAGATTTGTATCTCAGTAATATTTTTTGACAGAGCTCTCATCCCACAGAGAAAATTAATCTAAATCTGTCAAGTAATTGGTATCATTCCGGATGGGCAGTTAACTTCTATGAGCTTCCTTTCAGAGGAACTAACTCCAAAGAACTTCGATAAGCGTGCGTTTTGTATTTGAACGGTTGGGTCAGTCTAAAGCCTAGTCCTCGCATAGAGGTAGAAGGTTTGCCCACGGATCGAATCGGATCGGATGGGTGGACCGATATACTGGCACATGCAACCGGTCATGCTTCGAAGGGAACCTGAAGCTGTCGGTCCCGGTTGTCATACATCTTTGACAACCATAAACCGTGTAGTGGTACTTCTTTTGTCTGTTTGGCGAGTTAGATTAGCCTCTTGCCCGGCATACATGCAAAGAGAGTTCACAGAACCTATTCCATTGTAGGTAATTAACAGGCCTCTGACCTATACACAGAAGACGAAGATATTTTTATCCCGGTAATATTCGTTGGACAAAATTATGTTGATTGTGTTTCAGGAGGTAACTAACTCTTCAGCCAAATAGATAACTTGCTATTTTGTAGAACCTCTTGGAGACATAACAAACTTTCAAGCTTCGATAACTGCATCTGGTTGGTGGGTTTCGTATTTGGGTCTGTACATTAGGTACCTTTAGAAGTTTGTAAGTGATTTTCTTCTTATTTTCAATCCATATAAGGAAACTGGTATGTTTCAGACAAAAGTATAGTTCCATTGGCTCCTTCTAGGAAAGGTAATTAACTATTGATCCAAATCAACAACATACAATTTTGTAGATTCTCTCCGAGATAGATAACTATCTCCCAAGTTTTGATAACCGCACTTGGTAACCGGATTTCTTATTTTGGGTCAGTCCAAGGCCTGGCTATTGCATCAGGTATCTCTCAGTTTGTACGTGATTCGCCACGATATGTTATGCGCGAGATGGTAGGCGCCCTGATTGTGTGAGTAATTGAAGAGTAGGCTTTTTAGTCTGGTTTAATGCCTAATGGTGGAAGGTTGTTGCTCTCCTCTTCTGATTGTGTAAATTAAATCTTCTGGAAAAATATTTTTTTTGTATCAAGATTATAGTTTATTCGTCGTGTTGACATCTTTAGAAACTGTTTTAAATGGGTAGGATGAAAACAGTAAGCAAGAAGTGTGACGAAGCGGAAAAGAAGATCATTACGAGATATAAGAACAGGGTAGACTGTGAATCGCGAACTGTTTCCGTTTCGATTCGGTAAATTGGAATTATGGTAAAAATCAAAATGGCATCTTTAGCAAATGCTATAAAATTATCTTCATTGATGCAATTATTTTTCGTTTGTTGAGATTAAGAGTTCCGTAACTATTTTTACCAAGTGATAAAAGCAAAACTTGTGAAAGATAGTGTTAGTCTAATCTAATCTAATCTAATCTATTTTTCTGAGATATAGTTGTTATATATCCTTATATAGAAAAGCTACGATCTAATATTTCGACTGTAAAACTAAACGCAATACTTGTTTAACTATTTTAATGAACTTGTTGCCTAATATAGTTAATTTAAACTACAATGTAATGTAATGAATAAAATACTTTCACCCATGAACATTTATGAACAGCACCATATTTGGCTTCCTGCAGACTACTAACATAGATGATTTGGTTTTGACTGCTCGTTATAGTGATACAGCCGTCAGGTTAGTAGAAATGTATGAAGTAAACAAAGAAAAACTGGCGGATGGAAAAGGAAACCCAGACGCAGATAAGGATAGTAAGGAAAGCAAGAGTTAGTATGATGCTGACGTATCGTTTCATCGTTTTCAGGGTTAAATGAGATCAATGGTAGCAAGAAACCGCTGAAGTCGGACGTTCCTACTGATTCGAGTTTTAAAATAAATAGAAATACGTGACGTAGATTCCGAAATATGAGTTGTATAATACAGGAAGTAAGAAGCGGAATGGAACATGGAACAGAAAAAAATAACTAGCTACCTTCTTCCCAATTGACTCGATAAAATACCACCAGTGGTAGAAGTTACTCAACCATTGTTGAATTTCTGTTTCGATAATCGATGGATTTTCATCGCCTCGCAGGTGCGGTGAATCAATGAATAAAACAAACACTACAAAATTATCAATAGTTGAAGTAAAGAAGTGATTTTTTTAGTAACAGGATATGTATATTTCCTCCTTTTAACGTTAGAAAATTGAATCAGTTGTGGAAATTATACAATTGCTCCTGCTTTGCGTTAGTACTTAGTTCAAATGCTGACTACTCCCGCTACCTTTATTGTGGCTCAAACTTGAAGTTAATCTAGATTCTAGATGGATAACGTAGCCAAAAGGAAGTAAGTAGCTTTAAAAAACATGAAGAAATAGAAGAGAAATAAGTACAACCATGAAAAAATAGGCGGTATGCAGTCCTCTTATTTGAATAGGAAAATATTAAGTTATACCAGTTGCAATTTTGTTTCAGTAGTAAATTTCTAATAATTATTATAGCGCTTCGGACATGACAAAGAACAATAGTTTGGACGGATAGAGGAAAATGGAAGATATTAATATCTGGTAAAATGAGACCGATGGTCAAAATTGTTACCCTAGTCGAACTTATGCTTAAGAATTTTAGTATTAAAAAATTTAGAAATCTTGTGATAGCAATCCTGTCCTAATATATATGTCAAGCGAAGAAAATTTATAACAATGATAATGATAACAAACGAACTGGGGAATCCTACAGAACGAAGAATGAGGAAGACAACGAGACATAGCTAATCATATTCTCTGTTTGGATTTTCACAACTTGACCTTTTACCTAGAAAAATTAATTGTTTGAATTGAATTTGAATTGAATTGTTTTCTACAAGGTTGTCATAGAAAAACTATTTAAGGCTAGACGGGAAGAAAGGATGACGATTAATCAGAAGAAATAAGAAAATACTAGCAATAGCTTTAATTGAGTGTTATATATTGCTATGAATACTCTGAATAAATATAAATAAACACATAGCCCCACATTGGCTTACTTTAAAATTATATGCTATGAATTATTTAAAAGAAATAAATTATTATTAAACCCAAGTAAATTTGATTTACCTCGGCTAGTTCAAAAATTAAATCTTTATGTTGGTTACGCCAATAACACGAATTAAAATATACCAGCATATAAAAACATAAATATCTCAGGGTTTCAGTTCGTGACCTCGCCACAGATAGTTATAAAATTCCAACAATAAAATATTACACAAATGCAAGTATTAAACCAACGTAAACTTATCTTAATCCAAACTGTTGCCGTCCAGTTTATATCTGAATTGTTGCCACCCAGTGTACATCTGAATTTCCTTATAACTGCAACTGATGCTTGAATTTGACTTTGGTATGTCTACTCCAAATAATAATTCACTTCAACTTCCAACGGCTTCCGG
>JABXWE010017699.1:0-47943 GCA_014611495.1 Limonius californicus
TTCCTGTAAATATTCGACAATTATAAATTTAGTAACCTGTAACATCCTTATTTTTGAAGAAAAATATGCAAGTTATGGATCACTGTTAAAGTATTTTTATGTTTATTTAGAATCCAGAATAAAAATTCGAATTCACTGTAAATGTAAGTAATGTAAACACAAAAATAAAAAAGATGTTTACTTATTTATATATTTTAAGCCAATAAATAAAGAGATTATTATAAGAAGTATCTAAAAGTCTATTTGTTCAACTTTATATCTTACTATTTTTGAAAACTACTAAGCATTTGTCATGCACTCTTCACGTTGTAACATCAACGTCTCTCTTTTTTAGCGTTCCCTTCTTTTTGTTTAGCTTTTTACTCCTCAAGAGGCGTTAACATTTTTTAATGTTATCTATTACATAATTCTTCTGAGTTAGCTGCCACGTGAACCCAAAACCATAATTTGGAGTCCGATTTTTGATATACAATGTCAAAAATATGCGTTCTAATTTATGGGTGTAATATCAGGAAAGATTGTACATCTTAAAAAATTGTTCAGAGTGGATCCAAGTATCGTTAACGCGCGCTCGTTCTCTTCCACGTGTATAATTAGGTATGGTAATGCTCGGCGGGCGGCGAGGGCGAAGGCCTAATGAAGGGGGCCTGGGCCAAAGCCTCGGGCCAACGTGTACACACGCGATCATCTACTGCTCTATGGTTATCATGCACCACAGAATATACTATATGATATACACGTATATAGAATACTTTATAGCGATTATGATATTGCTAATAATACTTATTTTGCATTATATCATGCACACATTTTGCCAAATTATATGAACCGTTGTCGAAACGTTATTACAGTTTGGTACATTAATCTTTTATATTTAAATCACAGATTGTCAAAAATTATAAAGAAACTGATAAATTTAATTTTATATTTATTGTGGTAATTTAATTCACTGGCTATTATCTGGTCGCAGCCTTTCTTTTTTCTTAATTGTTAGTCGCATATTTTTTTATACGCATCGTTAATATAAAACAATAATCTATGGTATAAATATAAAAGAAGATTTAATATGTGAATTATAAATAATTGCGTTGAATACATTCTGCGTGTGTTTTTATCTTCCAATGTCAGAACTCGACTTTCTTCAACGTTGCAATCTGCAATGACTTAGTATTATACAGCTAACTTTTTTAAAACATTTATTAGATTTGTTTAATTACTAATATTATATTACTTATTTAAATAAATTTATTATATACAACAAAGATGTGCATGACTACAAAGCAAGATATACAAATCAGTTTAATTACCTGTAACAACAAAAGCCTGCACACAGGCAGCTTAACTACAACTTCCTGAGGTCAAATGGGACTTATTAAACCAAACATACCTTATTAGAAAAGTGTTTCCTTAAGCAGTTATGGCGCCTAAAAGAAGTAAAAACACTTTTAACGTTGGGATCAAGCTGAAAATTGGTACTTACATATCCAGTTCAGGAGAAGCGGAACATTCTCATAAACGTCCTACTGCATATTGTAGAAGGCGCTGTCGGCATATTTTTTTTCGTATGCCTTTTATCATAATATTTTCATTATAAACATTTTTGTTATTATGGCTAAAGTTTTTAATACAGAAGTTGTTTTTACATAAAAAATATGTACTTTTGCCGTTATCACAAACGACGCAACCTAAACATTTCACTGTACTAACTTAAATGCATTTTTTACATATTTTCAAGTTGTTATCGGTCAATATGAAAATATTAAACCAGTAGATTGTTGTACTGCCGAGTTATTATCGAATTTATTAAGTAGTTGCCGTGTTAAGTTTTTTTAATTTGTTCTAATAGGATCTGTTTATTAACATTTAGGAAACGAAAAAATTAGTATCATGTTCTAAATGTTAATAAACAGAACGTTAAGAACAAATTAAAAACACTTAACACAACAACAACTACTTAATAAATTTGAAAATAACTCGGCAGAACAACAATATTCTTAATTAATTACGAGTAGTACACTGAAATGCTTACGTAGATTTTGCTTGAAAACGGTACATTTTGTCGACATTACACATGTACATCTGTTTTAGAGTGATGAGAAAAGGTCCTACATCAGTTGCACAAATAAGATAAATTGCAGTTTAAACCCATTTTTTCAAACATTTTTCGTTTCATCATTGTAACTATAATACACGTACGTAAACACAATACTAGTAGTAATAATAGCCCAAATGTTGATCCATAAAAAAACGGAAATATCTCGATATATACAATTTATTCAGAACAAGAATAATTGAACATTATATCTAATAATGTAATCTACACCTAAACGTTTATTACAATACACACTAATTAATGTTAAACTATTTTAATATTTAATAGACCACTCTTTGTTTCTAATAACTAATTCATACCTTTTTGGCATAGAATCCACAAGTTTTGTAATTCTTCCTTCGGAATGCAGCGATACCAGACATCAATTAGGGATTCAATTAATTTCACTTTTTTGTGGGTTTTTTCTTGAAATAATTAGAAATCCTCTGCCATAAGTTTTCTGTAGGATTTAGGTCCGAGGATTGTGCTGGCCAGTCTATTCCTTTAACTTTATTGGTCGACATCCAAGATTGAACAACCTTTGCTCTGTGGCAAAGAGCATTATCATCTTGAAGGATAAAGGTTTTATCAGAAAATAGCTCTCCTGTAGTACATCAATGTATTTGGATGCATTCATCATGCAGTCTATTAACGCCTTCATGAGACATGCAGCCCGATATCATGACAGGTTGGATATTTAATTGTTGGCAGAACACACCGTCGTGACAGTGTCGTGACGTACTTTCTGCCATTGCTCTGGTTCCCAATAGTGATGATCCTCTGTCCATCTCGAACGGTGGAGCCTTTGTTTTTCTGATAGGAGGGGTTTCTTCCGTGTTTTGCAACCCCTAAGTCCAGATTTAAGAAGTCTCCGATTTACAATAGAAGTGCATACACTTACACCAGTAGCTTCGGTCGCTATTTTGGTTACATCTGTCGAATTAAGACTGTCTGAGAGGCTCGTCCTCCGCAATACACTGTCGTCTCTCACCGATGTTGTTTTTTTGGAAGACCACTGCGGGGTTTATCTTCCATTTTTCCCGTCTCAGAGTATTTTTTGATCACTCTAATAACTGTGGATTGATTGCACTGCACTTTCATAACTGTTTCACGACTGGAAGAGCCTTGTTTATAATGAAAAATTATTTCATATCGTTTTTCATCCAATAATTTGAACGGTTTCTTTTCGGATGGCAGTTTGGAACTGTTAAGGATATGCAAAATGCAACTGAATACTCCATAATATTATGATTTTAATGATTCCATTAGAAAATGCGCGAATAACTGATTATCGATTTTAGAAAAGAACTTACCTTAATTGTTTTCTATGGAGTTCTAAGTAGCTAATTAAGAGATAAGTTGTTGGCATGGTCATTAAAATCAAATATTTAAAAGTGATGTTTGGAAACTATGCCAAAAATGCAGCTAAACTTCAACAAATAATTATTTCCTTGGGTGATGCAGAACTTTTTAACACCACTGTATGTGCAAATAACTTCTGCATCATAAACTTTATCCATAAGAACAAAAATGTTAAGGATAAAAAATTATGATGGACGATATACGACAAAAATCTACCTATAGCGCCCTCTACAATATGCAGTAACGCTTATGAGAATGTTTGGCTTTTCCTGAAGTGGATGTATACCAATTTTCAGCCTGATCCTACATTTTGTTACTGAAATATATCCAATGTTTTGAAAATATGTTTCTCCCCTTTAAGACCCATAACTTCTTAGTACCTTTGTACTAGGGTATCTTTGGTGTAATCGATTCCATTTGACCTCAGGAAACTGTGGTTAAGCTGTTTCTTTTACATTCCTATATAAGATTGACATAATATACTATACAGTATGATTAATAAAAGTTTCAATGAAGATTAGTAGCAGAAACCGAAACGTGCATCTTTACTAAAGCCAGTTTATAATATTTGCTACAATTATTTGATCGTTTAGAAAGTGTAGATGATTTTCTACAATTGTCATCGGCAGGGATTACAACCTTCCATCGGCTTTTTTAATCTTTCGCATGCCCTAAAAGTCAGCATTTGAAATGCTTGACAAACCTGGGTGGATTCTTTACAAGCTCTTACAAACTGTTTATTTAAATAGAACACACCCATGTAGCTCAGTGGGTGTAGATGTTCCTAAATTGGTTTATGTTTCATATTTTAAAAAATAACAGTATTCAATCTAAATCTATAATAGTAGTTATCAAAAGAAAGGCCGGGTACAGTAAGAAAATGCAAGTTACGTATATCGTATACAATACTCACATATTTTCAGAAAGTAAAAGAAAAATTCATAAGTGTTTGCACAGCATGGCAAAGATTCAAAAGTTGGGTTAATTGTAAAACTTAGTCCAAAGGTGAAATGCACCCATGTTAAATTGTTTTAAACTTTATTGCATATAATGGCTTATACATTTCTAGTTATATTTTGGATGGAATATTGGTATTTTTTAGATATGAAGCAAATGTAGTAGCAGTTAAAAGTTGTAAGGCAGCCTGTACAGCTTTATTCATTGAAAATGTAGAAAAAACTTTTATAGAATCCATCAAGGTTTATCAAGCACTTCAAATATCGACTTTTACCAGGCGCGAAAAGTATTCGAAGATCGCAATTCCTGCATATGTTAAGTTATGCATGTAGAAGTAAACACTGAGCGATTTAGAATGTAAATAATTGCAATTGAATTATATGTCGATAATTATTAAATATGTAATTACAGTAAATGCTATCACGTGTATGTCTTACGTAAAGACTCATGCTTCTTTTCCACAGCAAATTTTTACCGAAAAATTTCTTGATCATATTATATTATCAAATGCCAAACAAAGTCAATCATGTACCAAATTTATATCAGTTTTAAAATGTGTTTATTAATTAATCAATTGTGTACATAAAAACGTATTTTTTACCTGAATAAGTTAAATCGATTATTAACTATACTACACAAGGTAACTGGGAGTAGTAAGGTCTTATGAAGGTCCCACTAACAAGAGGGTATCATAGGCTATTAAAAAAATAAAAATGTTGCTAATTGGGGCGAAGTCGTTAGTTTTCAATTAGCTATTTCCCATATATACAGGGAGTCGGACGACGTGAGGTCATTACTTCGTGTACGTAATCCTTAGACTAAATATACATAACAATTCTAATAGTTATACCCTAAAGTAAACCGTTTTCAAACTACAGAGTGTTAAATTATTATTTGTTAAATAAATAGAATTTCAGAAAAGCATATATTTATTTTTATTTTAGTTGTCCCATGTCGTGAGGTCACTTCACCTACGTGTAGGAGAGGCGAAAAGGAGTCGAAACTAAAGAGTGATCATTTTCTCTTAATCGACTATTAAAGCAGTTATGGCCTGTTTTAGTTAAATACTAAAGCAGCCGAAACAATAAATGATATTGATTGACTGATTGATTTGAAAGAGCGAGATCTAGGACGCGGTTTTCCAAGCATCTTTAAGCACGGCAGCCATCATTGACTTATTGTACACCCTAACTCCAGTAGTGATTTTTAACGTGTCACACCTACGACTTTACTTCTTATACGACAGAAGACGCATTTTCAGATTTTTCCCCGGTAGAAAAATCTCGCCGACCTCAGACAGGTTCGATCCCGCGTCCCTCGGATCTAAAGGCAACCGCGCTAACCACTAGACCACCGAGGCCGGCATAAATGATATTAAGTGGTATTTGATACAAACTGTCTACGTTACTATGGAAATGATATTATTTACTTGTATGTCAAACAGTAAAGCACCTTAAAGTTGGTTTCTCTGCTTGCGCTTATTAACATTGTTGATAATGTTTACTTGTATAACGCGAGAGTACGCCGATATTCATTGCATGTCCGGTTTTTGTGATGGAAAGTCAGTAGCAGCTGCTCAAGAATATGGGTTGAGATTTCCAAATAGGCGACTACCAGAACGACGAGTTTTCCAACGAGTGCACAACCACCTACGTGAACACGTGAACATTCCCGAAACCTAGCACCTCTGTCCCCTGTGTATCTGCTCAAGTTAATGAACCGCGAATGCGAGTTTGGAGAACATTAGAACGTCATGGTTTATATCCATTTCATATTCAGTCTGTTCAGCCCTCCTACCTACAAATTTCGCTAGTCGTATGGTTCACTGGATCATTCAAAATCGAAACCAACGTAATAGAATTTTATTCACAGATGGGCAACATTTACAAGGAATGGAGTAATGAACAGAAAGAACAGCCACTCTTGGAATTTGGAAAATCCACACGAAACCACAGTGTCAAATTATCAACATAGGTTTTCAGTGAATATTTGGTATGGAATCATTGATAACATGCTCACTGGTCCATTCGTTTTTGAGAACCGTTTAACCGCCGACAGATATTTAATGTTCTAGATCATTTGGGAGGATTGTTAGACGATGTCTCTCTGGCGATCAGACATGATATGTGATACCCCCATGATGGTGCTCCTGCGCAGTTTGCGTTATGTGTAAGACAATTATTGAATCAACGGTTTGAAGGACGTGTAATTGGTAAAGGAGATCAGCACTCCTGGGCCCCAAGATCTCCGGACTTAACTTGTTTAGATTATTATTTGTGGGACCATATGAAAGATATGGTATACCAAACACCATCAGAGACTGTTGAAGATCTTATGAGACGCGTTTTTGAAGCGGCAGAACTAATTCAGAATAACAATGATATGTTACGTAGGGCAACCAGATCTCTCTTAAGAAGAGCCAGAATGTGTCTCGAGAGCAACGGTGGTCATTTTGAACAATCTTCAATTGCATATTATTTATTTTTTTAACAGTTGATTAAACATCTGTCATTAAATCTATTGATTAGTATTAAGTAACCTGTTTTACTAGTTCATGCTTGTTTTCGCAAGTTAATAGTACTTTGAAGACTCTTCAATTTGATATTGTCATGGGAGACACCACAAATTTGTTCAGTTTTGCAGAACAAACAGACATGCTTTTAATTTATGGCGAGGTACGTAAAAATGGCGCTGTTGCTGTTCGAAAATACCATGAAACATTTCCCACTAGAGGGATACCAAACCGTAAAACGTTTGAAGCCATTGAAAGACGTCTTAGGGACACTGGCACGCTAAAGCCTGAACGAATAAACGCTGGTTGGCAAAGATTTCGACGAACTGCAAACGTTGAAGAAGGGATACTCAATGCTGTTCAGTTATGTCCTAGTACTAGCACTAAAAGATTGTCACTTCGTTTCAATGTATCATGTACAAGGGTATGGCGAACATTGCGTGAGCAACACTTGTATCCATTTCACGTTACGCCTGTGTAAGATCTGTTACCAGAAGATTATAACAAGCGCAGAAATTTCTGCCAATGATTAATTCGACAATGCACGCCAGATCCTAACATCCTGAGCTGCCTGCTGGTTATCGATGAATCATGTTTTACAAGAAATGGCATTACTAATTTTCGAAACACCCATACTTGGAACGAAGAAAACCCTCATACGACTTCCAGTATACCTTACCAACATACCTTTTCATTAAATGTCTGGTGTAGTCTTCTTGGTGACAATCTCATCGTTCCCTTCTTTATACCAACAAGGCTTTCAGGAATATCTAACTTGCATTTTTTGGAAAATGATCTGTATAACCTTCTAGAAGATATTCCGATTGCCAATAGGCAGGGGATGTGGTTTATGCATGACGGTGTCCCTGCTTATTTTTGTCATATAGTCACTGATTATTTAAACATAACATGTGGTAATCGATGGGTTAGTCAAAACGGACCTGTTAAATGGCCACCACGATCTCCTGATCTAACACCATTAGATTATTTTGTGTGGGGCTGGATGAAGTCTATGGTTTATTCTACGTCTATTGGCACACAAGAAGAACTAAGGAATCGCATCGTGGAAACAGCAGCAACAATCAAGGGTCGCCCTTATGTTATAAGGCGTGCCAGAGAAGCATGGATTCGTCGTGCTCAATGCTGCATTCAACAAAATGGACACCACTTTGAACAGTTACTCTGAATGTTCTATTTTTAAATAAATATCATTATCTTTCCATATCTCGGCAATAAATTAATTTGAGCCATATGTTTGCATGAACTTTTTTGTTTATTTCGTGCTGGAGAACACATCCATAAAATAGTGCCGTGCAATTTCGAAACACCCTGTATATATATATATTATATATACGTATATATGTATACAGTGGCATTTAATTTTTGGGTTTGCCTTGATGTATTATAATGTGCAGAAAAATATAAGACTCCAACATTTACAAAATACTTTAAAAAACTTTATGTTAAATGTTTCGTGGACCGCTCAGTTCTTCAGGATAAAAATAAAACAAACAGCAGTTACAGTTTTACGACTGTACTGTTGAAGTGGTACAATTATTTTTTCTATAATAATTGAAATTATAATAAATAATACACAGGGTGCGCCACCTAAGTTGTGACCACGTAAAAGTAGTTGACGCAACCCAGCATGTATCACTACGATTGAGATCGTTGAATTTTTGTAATCACAGAAATGGATCATTGTTACTTCCTGTTAAATTGATCTCTTTCTGTAGTAACTGACAGTTTAACTAATATTATTAATATTAGTATTTAACAAGTAAAGCACCCATTGGTATACTAAAAAGTAAACAAGTGAAAAACTACAAAAAATAAATATCAAGGTATTATTTAATTCAGTAAATATTGAAAATTGCCTCCATCCACTTCCACAGTATCAAAGCGACCTTCGAACTTAGCAAGCCTGTCATGTGTAATTGCTGTAGACGCCTCAGTAATGCTTCTTTGTAAATAATCCTCTTTTATTACGGGAGTCTAGCGAATCTGGTATCGGATCTTCTTGGTGGGCATGGATGCACAGCTCCTCTTCCGATCCAATTTACTCCATTTACAGTATTTAAGAAATCCCCAACAATCCAAATATATTGAGTAGAACAGCCATCGTGTTTGATACCAAACTTTAGGAAATTCATGTAACTTATCCAGCCCATTTTCATGGACGAAGTGTGATCCAATATCATGGTTACCTACTATGCCATACCAAACATTTTGAAAAAAAACTGGGTAACCCATATCAGCGCTGTTTCTCTTCCTGATAATAGTGCGAGTTAAGCCTGTTCAGTTCACCTTTGTTTGAGTATTTCGCCTACTCATTAAACAATGCACAATTTAAAAAAGATGGATTCAAAAGAACTAATTTAAAAAAAAAATTCAAATGGAATTTCTTTGAAGTTGATTTTCATGTAGTTCCTGCAACAAAGTAGAGTGATAGGGATGAAATACATTTGCTTTCATAATTCTTCTAACGGAAGTGTTTTTAATACCCACGTTTGTGCTGAGATATCTTTGACTTATCGAGGGTTTCTCATTTACCGCCTCTAACATTAGTACAATATTTTCATTAAATTAAAAAAACGTGATTTTGGTTGCCATGCTACTATTTTTAATGGGAGACAACTCAGCTGGGACACCCTGTATATGTATAAGGTATCATTAAAGGGTTACTAAAAGTGCCTTAATATTAGTAAAATAAGGGTTTTCTACTGTCATTGTCTACTAATATGCAGCCTTTCCAATACGAGGGCAGCCTTTTAAGTTTTTACAAACGACCACTAGGTGGCGCTATTGAGATGTGTCATTACTATTTTCGTAAAATTTTACATTTGTTATTGTGAAAACAGTGGCAGCTTAGAAATTAACCGAGTAGTTTGTTTACAGTGAGCGTTTAAAAAAGCAATTTTTACAGTAAATATTAAGAAGTTTATTAGTGATTAGAAAACTAAGATATGTGCAATCTATAACCTTAGAACAAGAGATAGATGTGAAATAAGAACAATGTGAAACTTTAATACCAAAGTTATTAGGCTCAAATGCATAATCGCATAACGGTCTCGGCTGCGTACTCAAAAACCCCACTGATGCGTAGCATACTAACTACCCGATGTTGCAGCAGCGGTGTCTTGCGGTATGCATTGCAGACATGATAACGTTGTGCAATACCCCGCCCGATCCCACCCTATCCCTTAAATTCCTACCCACCTACTGGCATGGGGTGGCCTTGGCGTAATCCAGGATCGACCCTCGAGTCAGCTCCATGTCAGATGATGATGATGATGATGATGATGAGTGAGCGTTTAAAAAAAGCAATTTTGTAAAAAAATGGAAATTTTACGTGAAGGTTTTCGTTGAATGATGTTTTACGAGTTTAGTAAAGTCCTAACTCAACAACAATGCATAGAATCGCTTCGCTCAACTTTTAGTAATCCAGGACTATCAGAAAAGACTGTTTACAATTGGTTTACAGAATTTCGTCTGGTCGTGCGTTCGTCAGTGCTGAATTTCGTGAAGGTCGACCAAAATTGGTTGTTATTCTGAAAAACATCGATGCTGTGCGCAACATGATTGAAGAAGATCGACACGTAACTTACAGTGAGATAGAGGCATCCTTAGGCATATCGAAGATTGCAGTACATTCGATTTTGCATGAATGTTTAGCTATGAAAAATATCTGTTGCCGATAGATTCCGCATAATTTGACCGAAGCCCAAAAAAAGGCTGGTGTTAATTGGTGTAAGGAAATGCTCAAAAAATTCGACCGAGGAACTGCAAAATTTGTATACAACATCGTAACAGGTGACGCAACTTGGCTGCATTCGTATGAATCGGAAACTAAGCATCAATCCACTGTTTGGGTGTTCCAAGATGAACCGAATCCCACAAAAGTTGTTCGTTCACGAAGCACTTCCAAGAAAATGATTGCTTGTTTCTTCGGTTGTACTGGACATGTCGCAACCATTCCTTTAGAGGATCGAAGAACAGTTAACAACAATTTGTTTGCCAGAATTCATCGACGAAATTACGAAAAATAACCGCAACGTCGCTTCATTCTTCATCATGACAATGCCAGCTCTCACACAGAACGTCAAACAATTGATTATTTGAAGGAGAAAAACATCGAATTAATGCCTCATTGCTCATATTCACCGGATTTATCGCCCAACGACTTCTTTGTGTTCCCCAATGTCAAACAATGCGAGGACAGCAATTTTCATCACCTCAAGTAGCTGTTGAAGCCTTCAAAAACCATGTTTTGAGATATCAACTTCAGAGTGGAAAAAACGTTTTTAGAATTGGTTTGAACGCATGCAAAAGTGTATAAATCTCAAAGGCGAGTATTTTGAAAAGCAATAAAACATTTTGTTCCGAAAGAATTTTTTTCTTTCCTAGTTTTTGTAAAAATTTAAAAGGCTGCTTTCGTACTCTTAAAGGTTAAAGTTAACCTGCGTTTAAGATATAAGTATTTGGACTCAATTTATGGGGAATTCTTTCATCTTCTTGCAAGGAACTATCCCTTAGGAACAAAATCCATGATAACCCCCCCATTCATCAAGATTTACATAATTTTCTTAAAATCAGGAAAATGCCTAGATTCTTTAATCAATTTTAGTTGCTTAGCATAGACGAAGTTATCACAACTTAGCTAAATTAGAATTTCTCCAAAACAAAGGCCTTGTCAATTACCCTTATTTTGAGTATCATAAGAAATATGGATTATGTACTACAAAGGCACAGCACTAGATTTTGAATTTTCAAGCCGATTTAGGATGCCCTAAGTATATATCGAAATAAATCAGGGCAATGGAAGTTTTATTTCTATTATATTTTTTGCCATAACTCTAAAAGCGCTTGCCGATTAAGTTAATTTAGCATATTGCTCAAAACTACTTCCTAATATTTTAAATGTGCTTCAGTTCAAAATAGTGTATTAGTTAAGCTTTTAATTAAATCTATAATACAATTCCATGCTATTTACACACATACCAGAATCGTTATTAAATTTGGATTCCTTTCTGTGATCAGCAAATTTCTATTATCTGTTAAGTATACAGTATGTCGCAAAATAGTTTAGAATACAACACTATTCTAGTGTAAATTCAGAGTGAGAAAAAATGTTTCATTGCAATCCGGAGATTGCTATTTATTTCTTACATACTGTTCCCATTAAAATAAAACGTTTAATGGTAGTTTAAAAGTAAAACTGAAATTTTGATATATCAATTGTAATCACGACTAACAGTTACCTAATTTAATTGGAAACGTATTTAAGATAAATGTCAAAAATGTGTCTATTACAGATAAAAAACTTCTTTGAATACACATTTCAATCGTTTTCTTTTGAACATACATATAATATATGTTCGCAAATGTAATTAGTCTTTTAAATATTATGTTTAGCACAAATAAAAAGTTTTAAACGTCATCCTTAAATTAAAGAAATGGGCTGAAGTCAGTGGCGTAACAACCACCCCCGTAACCCCCGCACCGCAGGGGGGCCCGTACGTTTTGGGGGCCTAGATCAATTATTACAGTAGGTACCTGCTAGAAACATAAACACATTTAAAAAACTGAAAAAGATTTGCATTCTTATTGTACGAAATTTTTAAATGCAGTCACTATTAAATGTTGGTAACTTGTGACATTTTAAAAATTTTAAAAATCGGTCCTTGCAAACCACAGGCGAATTTTAAAAAAGATCCCGAAGGAAAATCGTTTTTTACTTCATATTACACGGTTACTACGAAAACTGGCAATGCTATGGAACGAATGTGGTTGTGCTATTCGCCACGATTAAATGTTGCTTATTGTGAAGCTTGTTGGCTTTTTGCTGATAGAAGTAATACACGTTTCAAAAATTCGTCGTGCAAAGGTGTGGACAATTGGCAAGGCAGTTCTAAAAAAATTAAAGATAATGAAATTTCCATGGTACACTTGCAGGCTTTCCATACATATGATAGTTGGAAGCGAGGTGCGACCATTGAAAGTTTAGTCGAGTTTAAAGATGAAGATGAAGAAAAAATGGAGAGAAATTTTATTACTTTGGCCGTTTGTGATTTGGCGTTTCCGGGGCATCGGGAAAACAAAGAGTCGATCTAAGAGCGAAATTTTTTGTCCATTGTGGAATTGTTAGCTAAGTATGATTCACTGTTAAATTCACACTTATCCAATGAAAGAGAGAAAAACAAATACATTAGCCCAAAGATAAAAAATGAACCAATTCACACAGTTTCGTTTAAAGGACATCAGGGAAGCTTCTTTCTTTTCCATAATTACAGATACTATGCAAGACGTGTCGAAAATTGATCAATTAAGCCAAATAATCACTTATGTTAAAATTGAAAATGTTGAAAATAACTAAACCAAACATATACAAATTTTGGAATCGTTTATAGGATTTAAATAAGTTACAGACCAAACTTCAAAAGGTCTAGAAAAATAAATTTTGGAAAACATGGATGAAATGGATATCGATTTACGAAAGTATCGCGGACAGGGATATGACGGTGCAGCGAACATGAGCGGAATTTATTGAGGATTACCAAAATTGATCAAAGAAAAGGAATCAACGGCGGACTATATCCACTGTTCAGCTCATAATTGAAACTTACTTTTAAATAATGCTTGTAGTAATGTGGCAATGATCAAAGAGTTTTTTTATTTATGTCAAAAATATACACGTTTTTCGGATAAAGGTGGAACGACTTAAAAGTGGCGAATACTGAAAATGTTCAAATTATTCTAAAACGCCTTTGTTGTATAAGATGGTCTTCGCGGTATGAATCCATTGCTGCTATCAGATAGAATTTTGTTTTAGTTTTGAAGGTTTTGGCCAGGATATCAGAAGGAGAAAGAGAAGAGGGTATTGTAATAAAGAATAAGATGGAAAAATTCGAGTTTATTGTTATGCTAGTTTTTAGACAGACATTTTGGAAAAACTAAATTTAACCTCAAAATGTTTGTTTACAGACATCTGACATCTACAAGTCGCCACTAGGTTGTTAAATTCCACTTTGAAAGCCACAAGTGACATGAGGGAAACATTTCCTGAATTAAAAGAAAAGGCTGTCCTAGCAAATTCTTGGGGTACACGTCCGAAGTTTGAAGAAAAAAGAAAGAGAAAACCATAGCGATTTTATGATGAACTAGCTACTGATGAACGATTAACTGATGCTGAAAAATTATTTGAAGTGGAAGTGTTCAAAACTACCACAGATATATTAATAAATCAACTGAGGTTGAAGTTTAAAAGTATGAATAACGTTTTTAACAGTTTAAATTTTTTAACTCCCACAAATATTTTATCGCTGATAGAAGATGATCTTTTTGGAAATGCCTCTAAATTACAAAGAAAGTATCACAAGGATTTATCTGAACAATTTCCTTTTCAAATGTTGAGTGTAAAAAAGGTGTAAGAGACCTTGCTGACTTTTTGCTTATTAAAAATGAGTACACAGCTTCCAATGTACCTGATGTATGTAGTGCGGTTATTTTGTTCTTAATATTAACAGTTAGTGTTGCCTCGGCCGAACGTTCCTTTTCTAAATTAAAATTAATCAAAAATTATTTAAGAAATTCTATGTCTGAACAAAGATTATCAGATTTAGCTGTTATCAATATAGAGCAGGAACATATTAACACACTCAACATGGACAAAATTATAAACGAATTCGCCACAAAAAATGCGCGACGTGAAAGTCGCTTCTTGTAAACTTTGTAATTAACAAAATTGTTTCTTTACCAGATTACATTATTATCAATGAAATTAAGGTAAGATTAATTTACTATTTATAGCTTGAATGAATTTATTAATTTTATACGTTTATGATTCTGGTGTCGGACTTTCTTAAACCTACGGCTCTTAATTTTCAAATTCGTAATATACAGAAATGGGTAGTAGAAAGTAGGGGGGGGGGCATTGTAAAGGTTTTGCGGGGGGGGGGCGTAAGATTTGCGTTACGCCACTGGCTGAAGTAACAGGATTATAAAATATACCATTAATGTTGTTACAATAAATATTGAAGACACTGTCTTTTGAAAAGATTATGCACCAATAAAACATTACACAACTTAATTAAAGACAGGTGTTGATACAAATCGTTGATAATGTTTTTGCAATGCACGTGGAAGCGGTTATCTTCAAAATTTTAACGCACCCATAAAGAACTTTGTTTAAAACTAAGTATGCCGACCACAAACGTCAGAAACCATATAATTAAATTAACGAAAGGACCTGATAAGAACAGTGTACAGAAATTGTTATTAATGTTTTAACAGTGAACGTTGGAAGTGATGCCATACAAAACTGTTATGCACCTTTACAAGCAAAAGGAGTCACCAACATTACCAAACGTAATTAAGTTAAATACAGGTATGGAGATGAGCATTGTCATCAATGATATTTGTTGATATTTATAAAATTAGTATTAGAAGTGTGTTGTACAAAAACGTCAGAAATAACAGGACGCTTCTTGGGGAGTTTTTTATGTTATCTACAAGTACGAAGGAAACAAGTTAGAGAATAAACAACATTTTATTTTTCAACATAAGAACCATTAACGCTTACACACTTATTCCAACCCATTTTCTAATAACGCTACACCTTCGAAAAAAATTCTTTTGATAACTGCAAAATACGACTCCACAGAGTTTTTCAAGTCCTCATTCGACAAAAAGCGACGACCTCTCAAGTGTTTTTTGAGTTTCGGAAAGAGATAATAGTCACAGGGGACGAGGTCGGGACTGTACGGTGGATACTGTAATTCTCAAAGCCGCATTCATAATTGCTTCTTTAACGATTCGTGCTTTATGCAGCCTGCAGTTGTCGTGCAGAAGCATAGTTTTCTAAGCAAAATTGTGAGATCTTTTCTCGCGTATAACTGCTTTCAAATTGATTATTGCTTCTTTGTAGACATTTCCTGTCATTGTAAACCCTTTCAGCATATATTCAACCCATAAAATCCCTTTAGTATCCCAGTAAACTGTGGCCATCACTTTTCTCGCTGAGAATTGCGTCTTCGCCTTCTTGGGTGGCGGAGAGCCCTTATGAAGCCATTGCATGGACTCTTGTTTCGTCGGTGGGTCCCAGTGGTGTGCCCAGGTCTCATTCCCAGTTACAATTTTAAAGAGGAAGTCCTCATCTTGGGATAAAGCCGCCAAATTATCGTCGCAAATTTGTCGCCTACACAATTTTTGTTCAGGAGTGAGCAGCCTGGGAATCCACTGCGCTGACAACTTCCTCATTCCCAAATCTTCGTGAAGTATTTTAAACACAGATGTTTCTGATATACCTGCTTCTCTTGCAAGAGGTCTTCCGCACTTTGGGTCATCCTGAATGGGCTCCCTGCCCGATTTGAATTGCTTACACCAAAATCTAACTTGAAAATAGGACCGGCTATTTTCCCCATACACATCCATCATTCTCTCATGGATATTCTTTGGATTATTGCCTTCTTTCGATAGAAATGTTATGACGTTTCTATGTTCAAGTTTTAAATCACTCATTTTTGCACCTCTACCTCTATCCAGAAATGACAAATCTGAAGCGAGTTGTAACAAACTTGGAGAATACACTCTAAAATGTCACAGAGATTTGAGATAATAAAATTATCACGATAGCATTTTGTTTTCATAGCTAGGTAGATAACATTATAAAACTCCCCTTGTAAATATGGTACGGTATCATCAGTTCATTAAGTTTATTTGCTAATGGTGATGATTTGAAAGACCGAGATCTAGGACGCGGTTTTCCAAACATCTCTATGCACGTAGGCCACATTTGGTCCATTGTACACCCTGACTGAGTAAAATAAATCTTACATATGGTACTTCTTGGAACCGTCAGAAATAATTTAATTTAATATGGTGCGCTACTACCAACTCATCAATTTTAGTTCTTAATGTTCTTAAAGTATACAACGTGGTGATAAAATTCTTTACAAAATTCATAATGTTGTTATTTTATGTTTTTTGGGAAAACTATCGGTTTTTGTTTCTGCGGAATGGCGTCGTCATTAATTTTTTAAATTGTAACCCTATTTTGACCTTCTTTCGATAGACCTCATCACCAGTTTAATTCCCAATATTAAAAAAAAAAATTGGTAATCCTCCTCAATTTTTTTTAAGAAAAATACCGTTGTTTAATGTTCAAATACTCGGAATTTATTTTTAATGAAAATTAGAAAATAATCAAAAATTTACTTAACGCAAATGTTCAAACTGTCCACCGTTAACTAGTTGGCATTGGCCAGCACGTGTGTAAACATTTTGTATCACACTCTCAATAATTACCGGGCTGACACTGCTTTTATAAACGCATCCGACGCTTTAAATCGTCTAAACTGTATTGCCTACTAATGTAAACTCGCGAGTTTACATGATCCCTTAGAAAGAACGACAAGAGTCGTTTGAGTGGCCTGCGCGATCATCTGACAGTGACTTCTTTCTATGGCATCATGTAAAATCCGGAATTTTCATTAGTTGGCCAAACAATTTAGACGATTTAAAGCTTTAGATTCGTTTAGAAGTGGAAAGTGTCAGCTGGGAAATTATTGAACGTGGATACAAAGCGTTTACACACGTGCTGGTCAACATAATATAAATTTGAATTATTTGAATTTTATGTGTATTTTCTCAAAAAATTTGTTTTGTGAGGTAGTGATTATTGTAAATAGTGATAATTTTACTGGTGAGGAGGAGTATCTAAAAGAGAGGGGAAAATACGGTTGCCATTTAAAAAATTAACGATGAAATCATAGCGTAAAAAAAAACGATAGAAAAAAATTACGTTAAGAAGCTTTGTGCCTCACATTTTCATGCTGTGTATTAGAAGTAGTGTCCTTCGAAAGCATCACAAATGACAGAAAACGTATTTAAATCACAAATAGCTGTTAGTATACAGTGAGTCCCCAATTGAGTAGGCTACCATGAATATCATCTTAGTTGTTAAAGATAGAGTTTTGCTTGAATATTGCAAAATTATGGAGTTTTTTGTACTGATGCAGATTCCTTTGAAAAAATTTTAAAATTCCAAACAGTTTAGAAATTATTCCCATAAAACTGAAAAATCGCTATTTTCTTCACAGTCAAATATCTCCGCAATTATAAAAGATATGAGAAAATGGTTTAGATAGTCGTTATTTTGTTTCATTAGACACACCTATAAATGATATTGATAGGAACTTTCTAATATCAAACGAACGCCATATTGGATTTTTACATGAATAAATAGCTTTTTTTACTCTTTTCACATCTTTTATCCGAATAAAAAATTATTAAAGGTATTATAATATTAAAACAAGTATGAAAACAAATGCTTAGTTTGGAAACAAATGAAACTAAAATAACATATTGAAATACTACTAAATTATTAAAAATAAAATAAATGCTCTAAATACAAGCCGTTATTGGCTAAACACAATCGACACTGTTTTCCGATACTACCAGTTACTTTTCGCAATTAATACCTTCAAATACTCGCACCACTGCTTTACGTAGTTCTTCTACATTTTTATAATTAAAATTACTTCCAAACACTTTATTTTTCAGTGCCCCATTAATAAAAATCAAGAGGCGCTATTATCCTATTATTAAAACGATCATTTCAATAATTAATAACATTTCTGGCATTATGTGAAAGAGCGCCATCTTGTTGATACCATATTTTAACATTTTGTGGCAAAGGTAGATCATCTAACAAATCCTATACAGAGGTTTGAAGAATTTAATATTTAGTAGTATTTAAATGTTTTGTTTTTTTCTTAATTTGATTCTAAAGTAAACTTAACGTGTATTTGTTGTCATGCTTAATTGATTTAAAATTAAAATACTTAATATTTTTACTATTGCATTATTTAAATATAAGTTCTTAAACATCGTTGAAAAGAGTTAAAAAATGCTATTTACCCATGTAAAAATACAATATGGTGCCCATTTAATATTAGAAAGTTGCTAGCAATATCTCGAGAATTGCCATCTCAAATTTTATTTTGACATCATTTATAAGTGTGTGTGTGCATGATCAAATCAAATATCTTTACATGAAACATTTTTTCATATATTTTATAATTGACTGTAAAGAAAATAGCGATTTGCAGTTTTTTGGGAGTAATTTCTAAATTTAATCTGAGACACACTGAATACTTGTAATGTGATCATTAATGTATTTACAATACATATGGGTAGTATATTTTCTTCTAAAATGTACTATACGGTTTTAAAAGTGTATTTAATAGTAATAAATCAACCGCAAACGTTACAATGCCAATTAAACCGAAGTCAGGTGTTGATAAACAATTTATAAAAGCAATTATTAATGTCTTTACATTATTGGTAGGAAGTGGCATTTTTTGAATAAAAATATACGACGTATAAGATATTATTTAAATTTATCTGTGGTGTTGTTCAACGTGCAACATTTTCAAGCAATAAATCATAAAGAAATGTCATTTTTAAACACACACATAGAACAAAAACCGCAATATTTCTAAGAAACAGGTAATCACAGACTTTCATTCCTAATAAAACGTTTAGAATTGTTTATACCCTCACGGAACGTTAAAACTCCCACTAAACTGGGAAATATTAAACACACACTCATAACTTGGCCTAATAATAACACGTTAGCGGCTTGTATGATTCAAACAAACTTATATTTAACATTCTGGAGTCCGTTTGGTGAGTTCGAAAAGTCGCCCGGATAATCCGAGCGCTTCGGGATGCGCTCAGGAAAAGGACGAAAGCACTTCGCGTTGCTGAACCTGCTGAAAGCAAAGGTTAAGTTTGTCTGACCACCCTCACTTTGGCGCTAGGTCAGGTGAAGTGTGTATAATTTTGAACGTTTGACCTGTGATTAGGCGGTCAGGACAGTCGGCGCCGGTTCAGCTAAGTGTCTATTTATTAACCTAATCACAGGGTGCGTTGATATCTGAACTTCACTACGTGCTTGGGGGGGCCGTACGCAAGGCGGATCCACGGGAACCGCCCATGGCTCACGACTCCGATCGCTCGATTTCTCCCTATGTCTCAGTTAGACGCAGGGTTGTCTCTATGCAAATTATTTCTAGGTTTCCTGCAGTACCTGATGCAGAGGAGCATGGTGAGGGGTCGCCTCTGTGCTTTGAAACTGTTATATAAAGACCGTTTAGGGATGAACCCGCACGAGAGAGTGCAAGGGGTTGGAATTGATAAATGTCCGGATAAAGGGTTAATGTAGGGTTTTAGCTCCATGCCTTGGGCAGAATTGTAGTTTGAATATTCCCTACACACCGATGCTACGAATATCCAATACAAAGACCACATAATAGATAGCATAGGTGCATGAATCGTGATAGCTGTAACTGGAACGTATCTGCCATAACTACAATGTAATGTGTGTACTGTGTTGTAGTTGTGTTAATGACACACCATCACATACCAATATTTCAACATTATTAATTAAGAAACATGTAATTTAAATTGGTAGACAAACAAATATAGTTTAACAATTTAACAACAATTATTATAATATATATTGTTATTGTTATCAACAGATAATTCAGTTGGCCAGTTATTTTTAATCTAAATAACAAAATAATTGTATCTAAATGCATAATTTAACATTCACAAGTATTACGATCTTCTACAGTATTTTGAACCAAGGATTAAAACTGTCACTTTATCTTTTTCATCTCTGCGTCCCAATAGGGATTTGCCCTGGCTATTCCAACTACTTTCTCTCTTCATTTTTTATTGATATGTTCATTCCAGTCTATCTTTCTAGGTGCTAACTATCCGTTACTATTTTCAGTTGTATACCCTTGCCTGACGCTTCACATAATTCTGTATTTAATAAGGTTTTACTAGCAATTATTCTTAGGCCCCTCAGTTCTGTTGATTCTAGAAATTGCTTTCTTATTCCGAATTGATCCACTGTCAACCATATACGTCATAATTGATCTTATCATTTTCTTGTAAACCCTTAATCAGGCTACTTTATTAATGTATTTGTCGTCATCTAAAGAGTTCACTGTTTCGCTCGTCTTAATTGTTTGTTCTTTTAGTTCTTCTTTGATGTTACCATAGCACAATACTAATTTTCATTAACGTCATGTTACTTGCAACAGCCAATTTTCATCCAGAGGAATCATATAGTAGTAACATGAACTTCCTTTTTACAGTGAGATGATCATATTAAAGTTTTTTACAGTTACATTGAATTGATGCAGTGCAGTAATCGCAGCAAATAAGCTATTACTATTACTTGTTGTCCCATTTTGTATCATTTTTTATTACTTTTTTATTATTTTATCTAGTAGGATATTCAATAATAAATGACTGAGAGAATCACACTGTATTGGCTCAGTTAACTTTCCTTTTATTGTCGCTTGAATCTTGTCGCTATAATGATATGATGGTCTGTTATATTCTTCGGATTTCTCTATCATTTGCTTCAGCACAGACACAGCATCTGTATAAGACCTCTCATTTGTAAAACCTTGTTTTTCATCTGCCAGAGATATCGTTGAATATGTATTATTTGTGATTATTTTCGTGGTTAGTTTTCAGTTTCGTATTCAGCAAGTTAGCAAGCCAGTTGTAAGTTCCGGATTTAATCTTATATCCTTTCTTGGACACCATTAACGAACTGTTTCTTGTCCCCTTTTTAGGTATTCTGTGGTAGCGCATTATCTTCTGAATTCGCTTTGTTAATATTAAACTACTACACGTAGGTAGTTCGTAGGTCATTCGCTTCTAAGATATTCCATGTCTTAATTTTCTCAGGGCTTCTTCTATATCTTTTAGTTATATTTCTGTTATAATTGATGATGTTTAATCCGTTTACTGCCTGCTTTATATAAATCTGTTAAAAGTTTTTATCCTTTTTGGTGTTTCATCAGCTTCTATGAATATTTCATTTATGATCTCTGCCCTCCAAATGTATAATTTCCAGCTGTAAAAATCTGATTCTACTCGTTTTGAAAAACTAATCGAATCAGACTTGATAACAGTGAGCGTTTAAACTGCTGGACGAACCTAGATGTATGTTTACAAGTTCTAGCAAGAGGTCTAAGAAGTCGTGGTGCGTAAGTTACCTTACAGTGTGAAACAATCAGTAGGTCGGAGTTCTTATTCCAATATAGCAATATGCAATGGATACTGTTTCTATACATCCTTACCAATCCACTCTAACCTAAAATGCAGTTTATATACACTTAGATACAGATACAAGCCAAATTTGGCGAAACTTTTTAGAGTTGATTGCTTACAGCGTAACTTTTCAATCCCTCCAAACTTAAAATTCATGATCTCCCTTCTTGAAGTATGTTTTTAATGTAAATAACTTTCTCATGTCTCGGCTTATTATATTATATAATATTCTATATTTAGCCTGATTATTGTTATTTTTAAGTAGATACGAGGCAAAACTTCGATGGTAGTAATATCTAGACTTAGCTATGAGGATCGCCGTTCTTGTATAAATTGGGTGTTTGAAATGATTACACAAATAATGCAACAACGATGGTTGCAAACAGTGGTGCATAGGCTCCCTTAAAGTGCCTAGATTCGTGCACAGTCTACGTGAGTTAATCAACATACAACCCCATACTTCTATACAACATTATGAAACACCTTTCTAAAGAAAAGTCCATATGTTGTGATAAATGACGAATTGGGGGAATTTCCCATCATTTTTAGACTAACATCGATATTTTGTGCAATGCGTTCCACTGATCGCGCACTACACTTCTTTCTGGTAAGGCTTCCCATCTTATGTAACAGTCTTCACGTCAATTAGGGGTTTATTGGAATTTCGTGGAATTACCGGCATCATCATCAGCGACATCGTCATTATAAATATTTCTCTTTTTTTTCATATTCGTTTCCTTTTCCTTGCCCAATTTGTCAACTGAAGATCCTTCCTTGTCCGAGGCTGTGTATCAGTACCTTGACCTTATTTTTTTTTCTCAAGACAGGGTGCTAAACTGACCTTGAAATAGGCGGAGTTATAAATATGGAATTGAAATACGGTAGATTAGTAGTAGTAATCCTTAAAACAGGCGTTTCCACTTTCAGCTCCAGGAGGAAAAGAAGATAATCACGCAAGGAATTGAATTTGATATCGAATTGAAAACATCGGACTTATAACACATTACGCCATAATATTCTTCTGTCGGGTATTGCACCGAATTATATCCAACCGAAGCCTTCGCCGAAAAAATATTTCCAACCGGACTACGATAATCCATTCCCGAAACTACTTCATCCAACCAGAAAAGTAACTACACTAGTTTGTGACTTTAATATTTTTTCCTTAATCAGACAGAAGCACCTTTAGCCTTACGGCAGGAGCACTCTTCATCGACGATACCTCACTTAAACCCCGTACGGTATCTACTGTTTAACTACTTTTTAAGATTCTTGTTTCGATCGTCTGAAAAACAAACGTTATGACGCCCTAATCTGGAATATAAATATTGTTTTTCCTAGACAGCAGGATGTTCAGCAAATACCAAACGAATCACTGCTACGGATATACCAAACCCGATCCTCCACTTTCGGAGTATCTTCTAAGAAGTACTCCAATTTCAAGTTCACACTAATCTTGAAATAAATAAAAAACACAGGTTTATAAAGTTGTAAGTTATTTATTCTCTGTGACTGGTCTTATAAACTCAACTTCTTTCTATAGTTTTCTGGCGATAATAAGAAATATTTATGCATATATTAATATAAATATATATATATATATATATATATATATATACAGGGTGTATCATTAATATTGCGAAAAAATTCAGGGTGAGATTCCTTGCATAAAAATAAGAATAAAAGTTCATATAAACATGTTTCCAAAAATGCCTCGTTTCCGAGATACAGGGCGTTGAATATTATGCAATTAACAATAGGACAATAATGCCATGTAATCAACAATAGCAATAACAACAATAAGTTATAACAGTTGTTGAAAATGACTACCCCCAACATCAATACAGGCTTCTAATCTGCGAAGCATTGATTGGCGAACACGTTCAAAAATTCCGGGTGTGTGACGAATTGTTTGACAAGCTGCTATTATACGATTTCTTAATTCCTCGAGCGTTTCAATCGGGTTCGTATAAACCAAATGTTTAAGGTAACCCCAGAGGAAAAAATCCAATGGATTTAAGTCCGGAGATCGCGCAGGCCAGGGTTGTATGCCTCCTCGACCTATCCAACGGTTTGGGTACACAGTGTTCAAATATTCTCGAGCAACTAAACTGAAATGAGGCGGAGCTCCATCGTGCATGAAATACATTTGTAATCTTAATGGCAGTAGGACGTCTTCCAATAGCATCGGCAGCTCCTCTTCAAGAAAATGGCGATAAATTGCTCCAGTTAACCTCGCTGGTAAAAAGAATGGACCTATCAAGTGGTCTCCGACAATTCCGATCCATACATTCACTGAAAACTAATGTTGATGCTCTTATTGCATGTGGGTTTTCATCAGCCCATTGGTGACTGTTGTGGAAATTCATTATGGCTTCTCTGGAAAAATTTGCCTCATCAGTGAACAGTATTTCTGCAACGAACTGTGGATTTTCAGCAATTTATTGTTGCATCCATCTACAAAAAGTTACTCTTGGAAGAAAATCAGTTGGTAAAAGTGGCTGCACTCGTTGAATGTGATGGGGGTATAAAAGTTGATTCTTCAGTATCCGGAAAACTGTCATATGACTGACATTTACATTTGCAGCAATCTTCCTGGTACTTGTAGTAGGATTTTCGTCAATTTCTTGGAGCACCACTTCTTCCACTTGTAAAGTTGCTGCTGTGCGAGGTCGCCCATTTTCAGCGGTAAGTTTTCGAAAACTTCCAGTTTCTCTAAGACGTTGATGCAGACGAGAAAATATCGAATGATGTGGTATTACACGATTAGGGTATTTTTCTTCATAAAGACGCCTGGTTGCTAATGAATTACCGTTGGCAAGACCGTAACAAAAATGCATATCGCACATTTCACTATTTGCGTAATTCATTTTGAAAAACAAACCTAACAACTGTCAAATCACTGTAAAGTAACGACTTTCATATGAAAAGTCAATGGCACTCTCGATAGAGTGATCCGACAAGTGATGATGCAGAGGAAACAAAAAAGTTTTATTTTCAATTGCATAATATTCAACACCCTGTATCTCGGAAACGAGGCGTTTTAGGAAACATGTTTATATGAACTTTTATTCTTATTTTTATGCAAGGAATCTCACCCTGAATTTTTTCGCAATATTAATGATACACCCTGTATATATATACATATATATATTTAAGAATCATGAAGTTGCCAAAGGCCCCAACTACAACTGAGATACCACAAACACTCTGGGAAATTGCAGTGCTCAGAATTCGAACTGAACGACTTTGGTAAAATAACTCCGAAGCCAAGCGCTGCGGTCACTACTCTACCGCGGTCCCCACATTAATATTTGCTCTTCTATTTAACGCATAGTATTTTACCACAAATGTTGCAACTTTCTGAATTTTGGTCTTCTCATATACAGATTAAGTACATAATAATATTTTTAATGTTGTACTGTTTAGAAGTGTGAGTGTGCTTGCAGAATCTCCAATTTTATATACACGTTTTCCTTATGATTTCCAATTTTCCTTTTTGATTTGCATAAAGTATTTTACACAATGCGGATGGATTGCTCACAGTTGTGAATTTAAATTGCTAAACAGCTTGACATTTTTGTATTGAAAATTAACACTCTAATATCTGAAACATGCTCAGAACTATAAATAAATTATGATTTAACTAAACAAAAGGGTACTGTACTGAATAGCAAATCAGGCTGCCTACATCGTTAATTTTTTATTGCGTCCAATTTTTTTTAATACTTTTCATGAGATTACAATAGCGACTCAATTAAATAAATAAGGGATATTTAACTAAGCCTCCATTTTATTGCTTTCTTTATTCTGAGTAATACACTCAAAAAATTAATCTGAATTGTGTAACACGTCTATTGGTTGTGTTGGTTGAGAAGCAAGTGTAGTTATTTTTCTGCTTCAAATATATTTACCGTTCCTCGTATTATACTGATTGGTTAAATACGAAACCGTATTATTCTCAATACTTTTAGAGAAACTATTTGCATTTACCTAACAGCTCCTTGCATTTTGTTGAAAATAAATAATAATCACTTCTCCGATGAAGCAAGTTTTAACAGTTCTACGTTATAAGATGGTCGAGGTATTACAGGGAAAATCAATCAGATTTGAGTGCACTGCAATGTTGTCACAGCACATGTGATGCGAATCGGCGGCTGCAGTTCAGCCTGTAAATATCCTGCGGCCCCAATAACAATCCGGGACTAAGCCCCTTGTTGTCCTCTGTCAGTTCCAAGTTTTGATCCTGCCCTGTGATGTGCTGCATTAGTTTTGAGTTAGACCCTACTTACCGAAGCAGCATTCGCTCGATTTGATGCTAACGTCATTACAAACGATTTGATGTTGGAAAGGAAATTCAAATAAGCAGCGTTATTTATTATTTTGCTTGAATTAAAATCATAACTATGATTGGAACAAAATCTATCAATACACGTGAATAATGAAGAATTACAAAATATAATTGTAATGTAGTACTATTTCTTAGCTTTAGCTTTTTCGGCAGCTTTCGCTGCAGCTTCTCTTTCTATAGCAGCAAGTTTCATATAGGCAATCCGTCTCTTTGCTGTTGGCGTTTTCATAAACCACTTATCAAATTTGTTCCATTCTTTTTCTACAATGGGTTCTACCCCAAGTATTAAAGCATCTAATACTTCGTGTGCATCTAAGGGTCTATATTTTAATTGGACTATTCTACTTGCTACCAACACCTTTTCTGCTGCTGCTTTTATAGCAGGCAATGGATAAGTAGCAGATATCTTAGCTACTTCAGAAACGTTGAAATTTCTATCCACCCCGTGATATGCCATCAATAGTTCTCTCCAGTATAAGTACACACTACCGTAGTCTGTTTTTGGAATTAAGATTATCTGCAATAATAACAAAATTGTTTTCTGTTTGTAATTGTTAAACAGCAGTACCCTTTCAAAAGCTTTATTCATCTGCTTCGCGTTTGCAGCAAATGGTTGGCCGGTAATAGCTAATACTAAAACTTTATCTTCGGGCAGGATTGGTTTCACAATTCCTTTGAACAGGATTTTTCCCATCTTTTTTGGTTCCAGTTTTTTTTCTGGTTTTGGCACCTTCTTATAAAAAGGTTTCTCGCCGCCGTCGATAAATATTATAGAGGGTTGAAGAATACGAGACATTTTGCCGATCAGGTGAACTAACATTTTCATTCCCTAAATATTTTAAAATTCATCAACAAAATATATATTTCGTAAGTAAAAATTCATACCTTCTTCCCGCGATATTTTCCTGCTAAAATCGGCGGCGATAAATCGAAAAGCACACATCGAGTTTCATAAAAGACTGCATTCGCAAGTAAGTGTTTTCCGCTTTGTCTGTGACCAGCAATTAAAACTGATTTCGGTTTAACCAATGTTTCAACGCCTAGAGGTAATATGCAGTTCATCATAACAGCTTGACGAACGTCTCCTAATGTTGCGGGAGGATCAAAATCCAAATTTCTTTTCTCCCAGTTACAATAACTGAAATCTCCTATATATTCTTTTAAGTGGACTTCTGGATAAGTATGAATTATTCCATTATCAACTAGTTCTTGGAAAAGGTCTTCAGTTGTTCTATGTTCGGTAGGGTCTTTACTCTTTTTTCCTTTACCCTTTTTTCCTCTTCCTTTACCTTTACCTTTGCCTTTTCCTTTTCCCTTCTTACCCTTAGCTCTGTCGTTTTCTAAGGCTTCATTTAACAAGTCTAATTCAAGTCTAAAAATAAACACCGTCTATCGTTGTATCTAAACGAAGAATAGTACGAACCTCATAAGTGCATCTACTTGTGGTCGAACCTCCATTTGCATTTCGTAACACTTTTCCTCAGTTATCATATCCATATAATGTTTCTGTTCAATATTTTCCTCGAAAGGGCGTTCATCCCATATTTCGTGATATTCCTTAAAGCCCTCGTTAACTTTGGCAGTAGCAGCAGATTCTTCAAACTTAAATTCGTAATCTCCCTTCTTTTTGTTTTTAGCAGCTTCCGCTGCTTTCTTTTTCTTTTCGGCTTCCTTTTTCTTTTTCTCCGCTTCAAGTTTCTTTTTCTTTTCTTTTTCTGCATCTTTACCACCCCCTTTCTGCTGTTCTTTTGCCTTTTCTCTTCGCTGTCTTTCTACTTCATCTAACCATTCTTTCGGTGTCATTGTTTCACCTCGCACTATTAATATGCTCCCACCTTCTTCCTCAGATGGATATTTATGGAAATTTTTAACTCCTGTATACCATTTATGAAACCACTCTCTTATTTCGTCTCCTATGTCTTCCATTAGCCCAGGGGCAATGACTCGAAGAACTCGTTGTTTTTCTTCAAGATTTGCTTTGATATATTCTCGAATGTGTTGATCCCTTATGGCTCTTCGTTCGTCTATGGTCTCCTGAACTTTTTCTTGTTCTGCGTTAGATTTCCAACTAGGTTCGGTCATTCCTGTAAAACGGTTGTTTATCCACTAATGGAAAAGGTAATTAAGACCTGCAAATACATAAAAGGATACGGAAAGACTGATTATTATACGAAGAGTTACAAAATGTAATGAATATGAGACTACCTATATTCGTAAAATCAAAGTTATCTAATCCAGGTATACGAGTAATAACATTCGGTCCTCACAAATTAAATAATAAATAGGGGCGCAATTGACGAAGATTTTCGCAATAACACTAAAAGACACAAGACAAATTTATGGTTAAGCCAAAGAACAGAAGTAGAAGACATGTCCTCGAAGTGGGACTCGACTGCACATAGTATAGCTAAAGGAGAAGACAAATGGAGTGAAATGGAATAGCCGTAGATGAGGTGGAGCCATAATATTAGAAAAATATCAGGATTGAATTGGTAATAAATTTTATTAAACCGACAAAATTGGAAAAACTTGAAGGAGGTTTGTAGCTAGATTATAGAATGTAGAAACGGCTAAAGAAAGGAAAAGCGGTGATGAAATTCCAAAAAAAGAAGTTATATTATCGTTGAGCTTTCTTGTATTAAAAGTATTCTACATAATTAGTCAAATATTACCTACCAATAAGAATCCGCCTTCGCTTATCACGCCTTTTCATATATTGTCTGTCTGCATATCCTCTCCATAATCTTTGAATGTTGGTCGCAGCTGATTCTTGCACTTCAGGTTCCGCATCTGGTGGAATTGGAGGTCCCACTGCTGCTCTTTTTCTCATCGTACGCCGTATGTCCAAATCGGTGAAGTATACTCGATTTTGTCTTCCCCGTTCGTGGTTTTGTATGAGAAGCACAGCGGTATTTACTTGTTTTTCGCGTTCTATAGCCGCTATCTGTTCAGGAGTTAAGATAGTTCTCGGCGGATTGAACTTTGGAACTGAATGCCTAAATAAAAATATAAATAACTACGTATTTGATATAATAATTGTTTCAATACTTTCGGTCTTTGTGCTTTGAATCTGCATGTTGTTCGCCTACTGTTGGTGCTTGGGCTCCTTCAGCTGGTGCCTCCACTTCGGCATGTGTCTGTCCTTCACCAGGAGCTCCTGCAGCTGTAGCGTCATCGGGTAGTTCTGGAGCTTGTGTCTCAGCTGTCGCCAAAGTAAGTTCAATTTCCGGGGGCGGTGGTGGGGGCGGCACATAAATTGTTTCTCCGTTCTAATAATTTTTTGTAAAGCTACTAAATGTACACTTGTTTTATACTGAATTACTTTTATTTGTGTCCATAAGTCCTCAATATTAAGTGACCTCTCACACACCAAAGCAGGATCGAGAATTTGCACTTCATGGGGAATAAGTTTTAACTCTACGAGGTTTCCATCAATATAGTGGTATTCTGATATGTTAATCTCTGTAAGCTCTTCCTTCAATTCATTTAACCTAGTTGCAGCAGCATCTACCAGTTTCCGCATAGTAAAACGTTTTTGCACCTGTGTATCATTTTGTGATTATTCATGTTTACTTAAAATTATAGCACTTTTTACAAGGCAATTTTGGTCCAAACAAGCAGCAAGATCTTGAACCATCAAGGAATATCGAGCGTAAAGACCACCAACAATATGATTTGCAGCAGTGCGGACTTTCGTCGGTTTAGTAACTGACTTTATAATTTCCTCTGTATCAAGCAGGTCTTCTAGCTGCTTTTTCGAGGCGATCCACCATCGGTTGTACGATGCGTTCGACATTTTCAAAAAAAATTAAAAATTTTTTTCTTGGTCTACAATATTATTGATTATAGTATCTCGATTCTCAGTAAAACTAAATAAACGGTTTAGTCGTAGCATGACCTTTAAACTACAATTAATCCAGTGTACCCTCCAAGTTGATCTTCAGTATATTATTCAGTAAACTAAAATTTAGTATAAGTTTTCCAAATTAATTACAACAAATTTTGAATTAGAAGTTTTGCTCTAAGAAACGTCACCAAACATGAAATTTAGTAGAAATAAAAATAGTTGAAGCAATTTTTTCTGAACTGACACGATCCGTGTGCATTACATATTTTACAGCGTCATGCTATCTATTTTTCAAATATTCAGACCATCACTACTTTGTAGACAAAAGTAAACCATTGCAGTTTGAGACCTCAAAGTCAATAAAAGCGACACACGTTTACATCTTAGGTTTTACTAAACGCGGAAAATTTCACATAAAATTACATACATTATAATTAGTTTGAAACACAAATAGTATTATTATTAATATATTTTAGCAATTTCAGTATTATTCCTACGTAACAGTAGTGTTGATCGAAGAAAAAACTGATTGTAAATACGAACTCATTTAAACATTAATTTGAAAACCTTTTACATTATTTTTTTTATTCTCTAATTTTAAAGTCTAATAGATGGTACCCAACCATTATCAACCATTGTATTTCTTACGATTTATGAGCAACTCCTTATCTTATTCTGTGCTGTATCTCTTACGAAACATAGCTACCTTCTCTCCTATGCCTGTGTATGCTTCTAAAGCATCACAGACATAGGGGACCCACAGCTTAACGTAGGTTCCGAACCAAGGAAAGTGTAAACACTCATACTCCAGAGAAGATTTACTAGACAGATTGCCGCGCTAGTTTTCCATTGCCTTGCGAGAAAAAACGGCAGTACGGGAAATTGAATCTCAAACCTTCAGCGTAGAAGCCTAACCGTTCGAGGAAAAAATGTTTTCTCTGCACACATGTCTTTTATATGAAAAAGTAGTAATGTACAAATAAGGGGAAACCGCTCTAACTTGCACTACGTCACCACATGCTGCGCAATTTAATAATTATATAATAATTTTATTATTTAATGTTTCGTAGTTATCGCGCCAATCAATTATAAATTTATAACATAGGAGCCAATGACAATCGTTTAATGTATTTATTAATAAAAATATGGTCACAAGTATTTATATCTAAGCTAATATTAAAGGTAGACAATTAAAAAATAAAAAAACTGACAATAGAACAAGACTTTTTTCCGAACATTTGATCCACCATTTAAAACGGCGACAATACTTCTTAATATTGTTACATAAAGTTAAGTCCTATATTGAGTCACGTGAAAAGCTGCTACAGCACATTTTTACAGATGAAATAGGATTATTTACAATCTCATTTATATTGCTAGTATTTTGCATACGCAGTGTACAAAGCGTATCAATACAATCAATGTGCCGATTGTTCATATTCCAAAATATAGCGCAAACTGATAGCGTGTTTAGCTATTTCTTTGATATATAATTCCTATTAGTTATTCTTTTGTCGTTTTAATAGTGCAAGGTTTAAAATTGTTGGGAAACTTATATGTTAATATTGGTAATGTTGTTATTCAATTTAAGTGGCAAGATGGGTATAACCGCTTCTTGTAGCACCACAATTAATCGATAGCCAGAGAAGGACGTCTTAAACTACAAGTAATTTTAAATTATCTATAATAGTAAATTAGATCGCACGCAGTACCTCTAAAAGAACAACTATGGTAAACTTGGTTCCCGCAAAAAAAAGGGAACAAAAAGTTTAGGTAAATGGTAGATTATAAATGGTATTTATTTTATAAATTATAAAATAGTACACTTAAAGTCATAGTAAGGGTGTACAATAGTCCAATAATGGCTGCAGTGCTTAGAGATGCTTGGAAAACCGCGTCCTAGATCTCGCTCTTTCAAATACAATAAAATACAACCTTAGATTTGATGCTACAGTATCTCAATTTATACTTAAAATTTGTAAACAAACTATCCCATTCTAGAGAATGTTATTTAGTCTTTGACAAATTGTAGTAACATTTAAAGAGTTGTTAGATAGCTTTATATAGCTGATAATTTAATTTTAGCAAAAGAATACTATTTACATAATTCACAACTACATAAATAGTAGTAGGCACAGATGCAACTCCTGCAACATAACTTTGGCTTCTACCATCATACAAAAGATTCCACCATTGCAGGTTGTTCCAGGGGGAAATGAACCGTTTTTCTTTACATCTCTTTTCAGCTTTTTCGTAGCGCTGTTAGGCATCAGCCTGTTCCCTGCGACGTCTGTCTCCTCAGCGCTAAGGTAGAAACACGGGGGACTTACAGTTTAACGTCGAATTCGAACGACAGAAATTCCATAGAATGTTTCCCACGATGGCCAACCGGATTGGAAAATTTTGTGTGGTGAGTTAACAGCACAAGATTTTTATATGTTGCGTTGTATGGGGAATCGAATCTACGCCAGAATTGACGTTTTGTTCAGAAAGCGATCGCTCTACCAACTCAGCTACCGCCACACATCTCATTACATATTCCTTTAAAAATTGCTAAATTAGTTAAATTAAAGGCAGTTTAGTCGTTTTCGTTTTCTACTTATATGACGAGAATAGGAAAACTACTCATAGAGGTCCGAGCATCATATAGGTAGGTAGGAATTTTCACTTAAAAAATTTGTAAATACCTATCTTGTTTTCGTAGTGCAGGGGCATCCATAATGGTAAAATGCTTTGAAGAAAACATTACCTAAGGATGATAACTTCAAAAGTTTGCAATTTGCTCGTATACTCACTGTCTATACCGACAACATTCTTCGTGATAAATTCCTATTCCTAATACTTTCTATTTTGGAACACTGTATGTATAGAACACTGCTGTTTAGAACAGAATACAGGCCTGTAATACCACCAATTTGAATACACTTTAAGTGTTCAAATACTATTTTAGGGTAAAATGATAAGTATTTGTAAATTGTCTCACCCCGTACGTCGTTGAGATTCATTTTTATATTAATAAATAGCAGCACAAAATCATGACGCCGAAATACCTATAAAGCAGCAGAAATCTAATACTATACCTTTAGAAATTATTAATAAAATTGTTTTGGTTTATTAATCAAAATGATATACCTTATTATTCAATTTTGCCAGGCAATACGGCAGTGCTCTTCCTGTCCACTATTTTAGATATATCCTACCCTGTATAGACTATATAATAAATACCATTACATTACAATGAAATATTTCCACTGTAATTAACCATAGAAATTAGAAATCGCATACCTCAAACTTTCTAAAATTAGGCTGGCTACGTACTCGCGTGGGCTAATCCTGTTGAATTTTTCTATTTTGTATGGTTACATGGGTAAGAAAACAGAAAACGTTCAGATAATCTAACATTCTAATCATCTTAAAATACGAGTAATTAAATATGCGTAGGTAACGACAATTTACCCTTTATTCTCCGTTTACCTTCTAATTTCTTCATTTATTCCTCTTCCATGGAATATTTTATGGTGGTAAAGAAAAGGATTTTTTGCTACAATTGTAAATAATACTACTTACACTCATAGCTGCAAGTAATAAATGTTCTACATTTTTATACAACAGTAACTTGCAAATTGTGAAAAGGAAGTAATTTCATTTGCAAATAATATGCTCCAAGAATGTTTCGTGTTATGCAGAATCAAAATGTCAGTGATTAGAATAAACATGGAGGTAGCACAAACTGCATTTTAACGAGCATCTAATGGGGTACCAATAGTTATGAAAAAATGTCCATTACAGCTATGTCTGTAATCAAGTATTTACATTTGAGTAAGTAATCTAATATCAGCGCTCATTAGCTTACTTATCCATCTTCCCATTACCAAATAGAGCGATCTTGCGTGATCTCTACCCGTCAGATTCGATTGGGTTTCTTTGTGAAATATCTACACTATTTGATTAAGGAAGTCAAATTGATAGTGTCGGATGCTTCTTAGACAGCATAAATTATTTAGTGTATATAGATGGCATTACAAGTTTGGATGTGTAACAATGGGTAGTCGGCCATATTGACTACTCAAGAAGCCATGTTGTGTCCTCGGGCAGATCAAGCCGGCCGCCCACGACATGTACTTGATCACAGAGATCAGACCGCGCATTCCGGTATACATCGCGACCGCTTGACCAGTTCAGTGCCTGATTTAAAATTTTTCAGACTATATAGGTACATGCATCTTAAGACAAGACAACGGCTTAGGAAATTAAAGATGCAGAGCATCTTTTCAATACAGTATCATCAACCGGAAGGGGTAACTGTGGAAAAAAACTATGTGTGTCTTTATTTAAACAGTACCGTTTATAATATTTACTGCAATTATTTGAAAGTCATTAAAATATAGTTCAATTGCTACAATTGTTTTTTTCTTCAAAATACAAAATATGTTTTCTGAATGCATAACATAACATCCCCCACAGGTCGGTAGTTTAGTTCCTTGATAAGTCTTGATGAATTCTATACTACAAGTTTTATCAAGATATTTAAGAAATAACACTCTACAAGATGTTTTAAGGGATCCAGTTATCACTACATTGGAGTTTTCGGTATAAATCTAAAATAAATCACAATAACATAAATAACATCTAACGGAAAGAATTCTGATTAGAAATACAATTGGATTTAAAACGATGCACATCACACGTACCATAACTTTTTTTATATGGAAATATGCTTCCATTATATAATTAATAACAATATATAAACCATTTTAATCTAGCTCTCTTAAAGCTTGATGTACAAATAGAGGATGTTCGGTTTTAAACTTCGAAGTCTTCACTTCCTGCCCGAAATCCGTTGGACAATACGTAGAATAGAGTAAAAAGAACAATTAGAAGAACCAGTGCAAATGCGAATGGTCTTCTAACCTAACATTTGAATGGTTTGGAATCTCTTACAATCCCTGAAAAAGCTTACGAATTCTGGTTTCTCGTGTGTTGTCATTTTATAAAACAGTATTAAATGTTTCCGACCTATTTTTCTGTTTTGATTGGATAGTGATATTTTTTAGATATAACCCAAAAACTCCAATGTACTGATTGCTAAACCCCCTTGGGACAGCCTATACTGCTTATTTTATTAAAGATCTCGAAAGAACGTTCGGGATCCATCAGGGTTTGTCAAGCATTTCATACACCGACTTCTATCAAGAGCGAAAAACTTTAAGAAACTTATCGTAATAATAATAACGGATGTTAAGTTATAGGTACATTAAAAATAAATGTTGATTATTTTGAAATAAATAATAAGTGTAGCTACTTCACCATACTTTGATAACCATGAAATAAATGCACTACATGTTATAAATTATATGGCTTAAGTGAAATCACACGTTTTTTTTTTTGGTTATACTATATTTAAAAAACTAGGATATGAATTCCTGGTTGATAATTATAGAAATTTGCTTCTTCTTCTGAGTGCCATATCCGCTAGCGAATGTTGGCTATCAACATGATTATGATTTCCTGGGGAGTATAGTACGGTAGTTTTTGCTTAAAACGCTCTTATTCGACAACGCTTACGCGTCTCGAAAAACTGTAAAACCGAAACAAAAAGTATCAGTTGCTTTAAAACAGTTTGAATTATAGGCATGATATTTGATGGATTTGCGATTTTTATATATGTCGCGAGAAAAATTGTAAAAGGAGAAAGATACTTGAGGGATATCTAGGAACCAAAGAAAACAATAAATTAGAGCAGTCTGTTATTATCAATATGAAATTGGTACTGTTGACTACTGACTACACTTACTAACTAACTATCAAATACAACATACCAGATTTATTGTATTACACGTAAAATATCAGCGATAATTTTATGAAAATTATATACAGTTTAATTTGAAGAGTGAAGGAAATTGTCTTGCCAAGTAGAAAAATAATATGAAAGAAGAACACTGATTTAAGATGACCTCGGATACAACGAGATCACGGATGTAAAAAGAATTTACTATTTAAATGTTCAGATTTGCAGTGTTAACTGTACTTGCAAAGATCACGGATACAACGAGTAAAAATTAAAATAGCTTTGTAATGTACGTGGCTCCAAGCAACTGTACTTAAACACATCTGATTATAATTCAAATAATGGATAGATTTCTGTTAATTTTCAGAGTTACTGGAATACTGATAGTTTCAATTAACCTTCCACATGTATTTTTGCTAATAATAAAAATATATATTAAAAGTTTTAGTATTGTGAATAAGTTTTTAAGTTTAATGAATATTAAATTTCCCGGCTATAATGAAAAAATACTGCCGGGGCAAGAGATCTCGTTATAATCAAGTTAGACTGTACATTTAATGAAATAATACCAATAGGGAAAGCTGTGATGGGTTATATATATCGTTCTGATACAAGAATTCATGATGTCAAATGCTTGTTACGAACTGTCAATACTTTTCAGATATAAACAATATCTTCCTTTACTTAAAGAACTGGTAGGTAAAAATTTTTCGTGAAATTCGTCACTGCTTCTGGATATTATAATTAATTTATATACAATAGAATTTAAGCACAAACCAAACTCCAAACCAACCAAAACCCAGAATAAGCATCGTATTTCACAGAGTACAAATGCCTGATAATTGATATTTAACATCCCACTTCACCAAACTGTAGTGCCAACTTTAAGGTATCTACCATAATGTACATACAGTAAAAAATAGTTATTCATATTGTATTGAATGTACAACATTATTGTTTTGATTTATTAAATAATACGAAAATCAACGAGGTAATTCATTTTTAAAAATACTATTTTGCTCAATTTTCTTATAATACGTTTCTGCTGAAATTTTAATATAAAAATGTAAATCAGATATCTTTAAGATTGGGCATTTACCGTACGGTAAAGTTGAGTGATCTACCTCTTACGTTGCGGTTGGCAGTAGGAAATGGTTGCAGGCGTTTAAGTCAAATTTTAAAGCATTCACTATAAAAGGGGTTGTGACGTTTGTGGGTGTGTATGCAAAGGTCAGTCAACGAACTGCTACAGCTAGAAATTAATTTATCGTTTGGTTTTTTCTGAAACGATTTAGTTACTGCCTCAATGAGTACATAAAAAAGAAAATGTTATGAAGTTGTAATTTAAATTTTGATCGCTGTTCCTGTACAAGTTTTAAAATTTAACTAAGTATTTTTAACGAACAATAATATATTGATTAACAAACAGCCAAAACACTTTACTCCTGCTTGGAATGCTTTACATTTGAAATATTTAATATTAAAGAAATAATCTTAGGGAAATTCGTTGAAGAATGTAGTTGTAAGTTCAGAAAATGCTTCTGCTTATAGTTAAACTACCCTGCTCACAAACTCACATATAATTATTTTTATATAGGGTTTTGATGTGAAGCCGTCCTTGAAGAAGTCGTTGGGTCGCATGCGTAGCCACTCTTAAATAGCTTTAATAATATCCTTATTTGATTGAAATGTTTTCCCGGAAACATTCTTTTAGTAGGCTAAACATATCAAAATTGGATAGAGAAAGAGCAGGACTGTATGCTGCATGCGTGAGAAAGTCCCGCTAACGTTTGTTCATGAATTCAATTGTTCTTACAGCGTTATGAGGGCGAGCACTCTCTTGAAGAAAACAAGCAGAACTTTGTCTTCTTTTCTGTTTGTTCCTGATTGCCCGCTTAACTTTATCGCATAATCGTGTTGAATACTAGTCGGCCTTAAATGCACGATGTTCTGGTAACAAAGAGCATCCATTGAGAATCCCAAAAAAATATTTCCATCACTTTTCCAACTGACAACACAGTTAATGCTTCCTTTGGCTTTGAAGATGTGGTATGACACCACTGTATGCTTGCATGTTTTGACTGTAAAATAATACATTCAGGTTTATATTGTTTGAGACTTTCGCGGTTGCTCGAACTATCAACACTATGATTAATTTTCATACTCTAAAGTTTCGGAAACAAGACCGATCCCACGGTTATACCGCGCCGCATCTGTTCCCGTCTGACGACGACGGTCAGCCAGAACTACAACGTTCTGTCCGATTAGCTCAAAAAGGATTTATATACTCCGTATCCCGGATTTGAATTCAGTACTATGAAGACTAAAGAAGCAAGCTGCAATGTCTTGCGAATCGTTAGTTTGTTTAGGTTCTTAAAAAGCAACCAGTTTTCCTACCTTTGCTGATTGTGATCTCCAATCGACGACACGGTTCAAGCCGAAAATTAATCATAGTATTGACATACTCAAGTTTCATCAGTTATCATAGTCAAGTCGAAAAATGCATCTCCTTCTCTGTCATAACGCTGCAGTAAAGAAAATGCGATTTACAAACGATTCAACTTGTAATCTTCAATCAACACGCACAGAATCTACTTAACACTCGTCTTACGATAGTTTAAGACATTTGACGAACGTTACCCGTTTATCTTGCCGAATAAGGGTGTTAATGTTTTCTTCATATTCTCTATTAACCGAAATTGCAGTGTGTCGAACATTTTCTAAACAAGTTCTCCAATCTTTAAAAATTTCGCCCACTAATTGCTAATTTCATTCAGAGACATGTTCTGTAACGTTTCCAATTTATTATCGGTTATTGTAATGTCATACATTAGCTATCATAACAAAATATTCCAGTAGAATGAAAGAAATACACTAGCGCTATATCTAGCTTTTAGTGTAGTTACAGTAAAACACTTAAGGACTCAGACTTTGATTTATTTTAATAAAGTTATTTGCAGTTTATAAAGAACAAATACAAGCAATTGCATACATGTACACCATGTACGTAATTAAACTGCCAGAGAAATTTATTGATACCATCATAAAATCGTTTAGATTTAACAGTTTTATTGTGGTTGCTCAATGTGTAACTATCATTTCAGTTTTTCTTAATTTGAAAGCTAATGTATTAATTTTTAATGAAATCAATGTAACCTATCGATTAGCAGAAATAACTCATAATGTAATACTTAACATATATTTAAATTTTAGGTTGAACGTTGTACGACACTTTTTAGCAATACCTACCTACCTTTATAATTCATAAACTGCAAAATTGGTAAATGCGGATGTAAATAACCACAAACACAATTTCATACGTAATGTTCCAGTTCGCTCGACACATTTTATTTAGCTTCTGTTTTATGACAAACAAAAATTGTAAAATTTATGTAAATTGTTACTTTTTAGATAGAAGTAGAAATTACCCTTAATATTAATAATAATTATTACTTTTATAGCTTATATCTTTCACTAAAGAAAATCTAGCTCATGTTTACAAAATTCAAACAAAATTTCTTAAACTAACACTTGATTTTTCATAGAATAATGTTTACTACTAGACTCTACTAGACGTAGTGGGTTTATATAAAGAATTGTCGTAACTTAGCTGCGTATATACATAAGCTCACTTATAGACTATACAATAATTATGACAAAAACAACTATTATAAAATGAAACGCTGCATTGTAAGAGATACTGGAACTGCTCGTAACGATCTACAAAATATTTTAATATTCTTTGTTTAGCTAAGTGTAATACATTTTCCAAAATTTCAGTCAATAAGCCTATTCTGGTGGGATCAATCATTACAGACTGATGCATTTGTTGTACCTAACAAAATAACAGAAATAGAGATTTTGGGAGCATTATCATTATCCTTAGCAGCATCTACAGTTTTCGAAAAACCTTTTAATAGTCGCCTACTATGCTTCTTTCTGGGAATGTTTTCTGTCCCACGAAACAGTTTTACATATTGACTTGTAAATTATTTGAACTGCTTATAGCCAGCAGAAACGTTTGAATATTCGACGTAATGTCTTTCAAACCAGCATTTTGAGAGAAAAATTCGAATGTAATGGTTTCTATTCTAACATGTAAACAATATTGCGATATAAAAGTGATAAAAATACTCTCGTATTATTTCTCTAAACAACTATTTTTGTGCAGCGGCAGCAAAAAATCATACATTATAGTGACACAAAAAAGTAGTCAGTGCACGTGAATACACTGTTTCAAAGTTAGTTGTTAGCCGATCGAGAAATCTTCACTGCTGAAATTTGCAGTGTGTTACATATGAAATTCGTACATGCGTTTACATTAACAAAATTTATCAATTCTCTTTCTTTTAACAGCTGTAACTAGATATTTTTCCGTTAGTAAGAATAAGAAAAATATGACTACACTGAAAAACTATTTAAGAATTAAATGTAATTATGTTTACTATTTAGAACTAAGTATTGTAAGTAAATATTCAGTAGTATGTAAAAGTTTTTAGTATCTGTTTGTTTTTCCGAGTGTTAGAATTATTTTCTATTGCTGCTTTGCTTCGTTTTGTGCAAACTAAGACTGTAAAGTAATCCAAAAGCCTTTCCTGTTACTTGAAATAGTTGTATAAACGGTGGCTATAATTACTAAACTATCATTCATTCATTATCGTGATTCTCGTTTATGCCGCTTACGCAGTATCGAGGTGGTATGCGGCAAGGCTAAGCTAGTTTGTGCAATGCACAACAGAGCCCGACTCTGCGGGTTACCGTGTTGGTGCCTAACCATGCTTAACCTGTCTGGTGTATGGTGTGTTTTTGTGCATGATCTTCTTACTCCCCCATCACACGAGCGGTGCCATTATTTTGATCTCCAAGGACAAATGGAGACAGGGACCCAACACCGACCGCCCAGCAAATCAATAAAATTTCCTAAACTGTGGAGTGGTTTAAACCAGTATACATTTAGACTATTGCATGCAAAGTCTGACTCCCTTACCACTGATTCATCCCAGCCCTATCATTTTTAAAGATAGGTATAATTCAATTTTTAAAATTTTTATATCGTAATTTGGATGATCTAAACATTTTTTATCATATGATAGGTGCACTCGATAAATGATTAATTTATAATAATGTCTGATGAAAAATATCTACCTACTGATTTAGATCTGTTTAAGGATAATATTTGTAGATTAAATTGTATTTAATATTTATTTACAGTAATTTTCATTGTTTATAAATAGTATGCAGTATAATTTTATTGTTTCTCATTACTGAATTGGTATTTAATGCAAAAAGGAATACTGGTGCAATTGCAATACAAGTCGCCTAAAACGAGCTGGGGAACAATGAGAACCCAGATATAATGAGAGTTGATAAGGATATATTTGGATTTGCATTGTTTACTGAATTGTATTTCCCGCTTAGAGCGATCGCTGATTCCAGAAATAACTAGTTAAAATTGCATATTTATAACACTTCTAGCTGGTGCTATTTAGAAAATATTAACGATTATAGTTTAAATAAGTACCACATTTCTGGAATTTTCCTGGTTTGGATGGCTCAATTTACGCCGGCAACTACCAGCTTAATCCTCTTCATCCTTGATTTTCAGTCTTCTAACTGCTTTGCGCAAATTTCATTGCTTTAATAGGGATACATTGTTTGATGCTGCGGTTTCTCTTCTCCTTGTTTACGTTTCATGTGTTAGCATTTCCACATTAGCTAATCCTCAAATTTGTCCAAGTTTAATTTCCAGTGGAGAACAAAACAATTGCCTAAGAAAAATTGACGAAATTTGACCCAAAAGTGAACGGTTAGTTTAAAAATATGTAAATTAGGGTATATCTTGAAAAGGAAATGCTTAAACTAAGTTTTTTTGTAACTTCGGAACTAATAGTCTGCTTTTTTTATTCGCTTTCCATAACAACGAAGTTTATCAAAATGGGACTAGAAACAGTAAAATTATTTACATTTTAGTGAACTGATGTAAAAAACTGAAAACTGCTATTTTTTACAGTCAAGTACCTCCGTAATTATAAAAGATATGAAAACATGTTTCATGTAAAAGTTATTTGATTTGATTAGGCACACTTTTAAATGATGTTAAAATAAAATTCAAGATGGCGGTTTCTGAAATATTGCTAGCAACTTTCTAATATTAAATGGACGCCATATTGGATTTTTACATGGTAAAATAGCATTTTTATACTCTTTTTAAGGACGTAGCACAACTTATATCTGAATAAAAAATTATTAAAGATATTAAGTGTTTTCAATTATCACTATGGGAGAGTAGATCAACAACCCCCCTTATGAGGGAGACCCTTGCCAGAGAACGGGATGTTACGGGCTAATAAAAAAAATTATCGGACATAAGTAGATAGTTGAAAATATTTACGTTTCACACTCGCTGTTACCCTATTATGAAAACCATCATTTAAATAATTAATATCATTTCTGGATTCTGGATTTCTGGCATTGTGTGCAAGGAACGCCATCTTGTAACTTGTTGGTACCATATTTGAACATATTGTGCTAAACGTAAATCATCTAACAAATCCTGCAGAGATGTTTGAAGAATTTTCAAATGCCGATACGCAGTTAAGGTTCCATCAAATATTATAGGACCAATTAGACGATTTCCCAATATACACTTTGAGCATTTAATATAATTTTAATGCTTAGTAGGATTTAAATGTTTTGTTTTGTTTCATTTGTTTCCAAAGTAAACTTAACGTGCATTTGTTTTCATGCTTACTTGATTTAAAATTAAAACACTTAATAAAACACTTAATATTTGTACTATTTTTTTATTGATACAAGTTGTGATACATCGTTGAAGAGTAAAAATAATGTTACATAACCTCCTAAAAATCGAATATGAGGTCCATTTAATATTAGAAAGTTACTAGCAATGTCTTGGATACCGCCATCTTGAATTTTATTTTGACATCATTTATAAGTGTACCTAATCAAATAAAATAACTTTTATATCAAACATGTTTTCATAACTTTTATAATTACGGAGATATTTCACTGCAAAAATAGCGATTTTTAGTGTTTTGGGAATAATTCCAAACTGTTGGGAATTTCAAAATTTTTTGAACGGAATCTGAATCAGCACTAAAAACTGCACAACTTTGACCACTTAAACAAATCTCCATCTTTAATAATAAGAGAGATACCAATGGTAGCTTACTCAATCTGGTTCTAGGTGAAATTCCCGAAACAAAAATCCCGAATCAAAAATCTCGAAAGACAAAATCCCGAAAACAAAAATCTCGAATGACAAAAATCTCGATTGACAAAAATCTCGAAAGACAAAATCCCGAAAACAAAAATCTCGAACGACAAAAATCTCGAATGACAAAAATCTCGAACGACAAAAATCTCGAATGACAAAAATCTCGAATAATCCAGATTTTGTAGTTATTAAGTTGTATACGTATTATACAACGTGATTCTATTTAATTTTTATTTAGAAGTTATTAATTTATTTTTATTCTATGTAATTATAAATACATACATTGGACATGCGCTGTGAAAAAATTATACATTTAAGTTTAAATTGTGGGCAATTTCTCTTAAAAAATTTACACCGTTGGTGCCAGCATTTCGAGCAACACAATTTTGCAGTCGGACTGTCACATCCCTGTAATGTTTCTTCTGAGCAAGTACATTTCTTCCCTGAATATATTGTTCAATTGTGATGTCATTTAGCTGTTGTTCCTTTTTTAAGCAGTCTATCAATTGCCAAATGTTTGGATGGTTAGCTGCAACAACTTCGGTAAACCGCCTATGGCATCCTTCAACGCAATTTTTTGTACGTGGTAAACGTATATCTATGATTGGAAACGAATATTTATAATTTGAGATTTTTGTCATTCAAGATTTTTGTCGTTCGAGATTTTTGTTTTCGGGATTTTGTCTTTCGAGATTTTTATCATTCGAGATTTTTGTCATTCGAGATTTTTGTTTTCGGGATTTTGTCTTTCGAGATTTTTGATTCGGGATTTTTGTTTCGGGATTTTCACCGGATACCACTCAATCTGGAACACACTGTATACATGCCATTTGAAGTTTTGCTCTGTATATACTTATTTTTTAATTTGCCGTAAGTGTATCGGTTATATCGAGCATATATATTCCGTCCCACAGGTCTCTTTTTAACAGAGTTGGCTAGTTTAATAAATAATAAAGTTTATAACTACGTTTAGATTTTCCAATAATATATTTAACTAAATAAATAATCTCACTAATATCTCTCTGATCCTTTTATGTGTATCATACCGCTAATCTTTCCGTATTATTTGCCGGTAAGTTCTCAAAAATTACTTGCACAGTTCTGATAGGAAATAAATGATTTGCATTGTTGCAAGGTAAAAGAGCAGGTGCATTTGTGTACAGTTCTTTTGGCTAAACAATAACCCGGAAAACGCGGAGAATTCTGTATAAACAAGTATGTAAACCGCGAAAGCGTGCAATTCATATCGTAATAGGATGATGAATGATAGTCCTCCCCCTAGATCCGGCCCTGCAGCGAACTATTCGTTCTCTATAACTTATTACCACTTGCACAGCACGGCATACACCCACAGCAGTACCAAGAAGTAAATCAAAAGATGAAATTGCAGGTTTGTGATCGTGGTCGCCTCTGGCACGTAACTCGGTGCACCAATCGCGCGACTTTGCTCGGTTACTCTGGCCAATGGCCGCTAGTGTTACCCCCGGCCTGCAAGGATCACTAGCCAAAGGACTCTTGCACCTTTACAATCACACAGTGCCTGTAAACCTGCCTAAAACCAACAAACATATCGCGTATATACAAACGTATTTTGATAACCCCTCGTTTTCACGACTATGTGTTAAATATACGCTGTGGGCGAACAAAATATGACTGTGATAAAATCATCAAATTTATTATTGTTTCTAAAATCAAATTTTAATGATCTCGCCCGCGCACGTGTTTTAATATTAGTGATATAATATCGAAGTTGTTATCTCTGTATAAGTTGTACCTGTTAGTTGGTGGTTTTTGTTGTTCTGAAATCTGCTTTTATTACACAGATTTATTGAAGCACGATGGAATGATGTCACGGTTCTATTTGAATTCAAATGCGACCTTGGCAAATTACCAGCAATACGAAGTAAGTAGAGTTACTTCATTAATCATACTTTTTCAACAGTAATTAGTTAGGATATAGAAGTAAAATAAATGGATGTATAGCGGAGAACTAAGTGCAGACAGGCCGTGACTTTAAACCGTACTGCCTCCGTGTAGGCCGTACCTCCATCGGTCCACATGTTAATAAACATATTAGCTGTTATTATCATTATTTAAAAATCAAAACAACAGTTTTTTGTTGTATTAAATGTAGGTTAGATCTGGCCTAATGCCGAAATGTATTAATATTAAACTAAATAATAGTAAGCGTGCCAGTCAACTAAACACTTCCGCCGTTAATTTAAAATAAAGCTGAGAAGGAACAATTTGTTAGCTATTAAAAACTGCAATAATTTATAATAAAATTGTTTTCTAGTTTTATACAATAAAACTACACCAAAATTGATAAAATTTAATGAATTGATGCTTCTTTTTGTCTTCTTTGATGTTATACAAAAAATTGCCTTGCCTGCTTGTAAAAAAACTTACTTTTAGATAGCAAGTATTACAAAGCTTTTGGAAATTAGTAAATCCGACAAAAACTAAGATAGATGGCAGTGGTGCATCAGAAAATAAATGATCTCTCAAATTGTTTTTGCCATTAGTTGATCGCATAATCATGTTTTTATTATACATTTTTATCAGTTGAACAAGACTTATAAATATTACCTACATTTATCTTTTTAGGCGTACATTAGTTAATATACAGGATTGCATATTTAGAAAAGATTTCTTTTAGCTTTAATATTTATTTCTTTATTAATATAGCAAGCTAATTTAAACCAACTTCATAAATTATAAAACAGGCATCATAAACCATTTCGAATACACGAAATTCTATACTCGCCATAAAAATGAAATATCTTCTGCTTAATTGTATAGGTTGTTGTGTAATAACTTTTTCCATTATTGCTGTTCCTTTTCCTTCAATGTTTAATTGTTTCGGACCTGTAAAATTCGTAAGACATTGTTCGCGTGCCTGTTACACGGTCTTTAGATATTAGATAATCAAATCTAAATAAACGTGTATATAGAGTTTGTTCCATATACCTACTAACTAAAACGCGCTGAACCATGTTGAAACATAACCAAAAATATTTCACTGAAAATTTACCATATTTACTTAAAGTAACATTTAAAAACAAATATAAGTCAAAAAAATTGGCAACACTGTTAAGGGTTGGACTAAAGACAAATTATATAAGTACTCTAATAATTACTAAAACCGCGGGCAAATGCAAAATAAGAAGAATATCAGCTTTATTTTATCCTTATATAAATCAATTTTCCAAAAATTGTATGATAAGAGGAAATAAGGACGGTATTCCTAACCTCAAAATTCAAACTCGTGCCATTGCCATAAATTCCAACATTTGAATATTTGTGTAGTAATTATTGTTAAGAGCTTAAGTCGATGTAATTATCGGCTTTCGAATAAAGAAAGTTATTCAAAATTATTAGATCTTTATCATTTCGGAAAATTTAATTTTGTACACCTTTCTCAAAAATATGTTTTTAGTGGGTCAAATTTTGGATGTATCCTGCTTTCATTATTTTATTTGCTACAATTTTTGAAATAATTAGGTTGCAATTTATTAAATAATTTAAACTATCGTTAAAATTCCATAACCGAAAATATTTACTAATTACAGTACATTTCCATATCGGGAGTATCGAAAGTAAATACTGAAAAAGAAGTTAAACTAGTTGACAATTGCTATCTCAAATATTAAAGCGTGGCTATTGGAAGATTTAAATACCAAAAATTATTTACAATGTAATTGTTATTGCAACAGCCAAGAAAGAAACATTTAATAAACCCTAATAGAAATATGTATAACATAAGATTTAGACGCGATGATGTCTCTTAATTATGCCATTCTACGTACGAGTGTAGGTAATAGATATTGATATATTATTCGTAATTAATTACTTCTTCAAATAAATTAAACAGTCTTAAAAGAATTGTTTAAATTGTTTAACATGCTGCACTTAAAGCATTTCAATTTTCTAGTAGGTGTATACAAATCGCACAAACACAATTTATTTGTTATTATTTAATTTTTTCCTTCTTCTTTTCTTCTATTGCTAGCAATGTAATGATAAACTATGTAAAAGTATTATGTGTATTTCAAATATTGAAATGAGTCAACCAAAATATTACACAACACAGAGACCTTTTCTTTATTTAAAAAAATATTCTTATTGTATTCGTGGTTTTCAAATTTTCTAAAACCTTCATAAGATGCAGAGAAGTAGAACGTCCATTTATTGAAAATACAAGGTTATTCACACGAGATAATGAACCTACATATATGTTTTTATACACCCGTTTATGAATTCATCGCTTCCCTTAATTATAATTTGAAATTTTTATACATATAGGTATTACAACTCACAGACACTGTTTATTAAAAACTGCTTTCTCGTCGATATACATATAAAATTGTTTGAAATTTAACCACAAACAACTACCAATATATTAAGAAACATTTGTCACTGAAACTGGAGAAAAGTGGCTATGATTCCTAATATATAATATTTTCAAATAAGAATTAAGGTTAGCTATGAATTGTAAAATGGGTTGCATAGAAGCATATGTGTAGGCTTTCTTATGTGAATAACCTTGTATGTCACACTGTTCACTGTTAGTTATTACTGTAAAGAACTAAACCATTACAAATACAGTAAATATAGCACATTTATATTCTATCAAATATATTCCAGTTTACTTTC
>JABXWE010017701.1:0-11494 GCA_014611495.1 Limonius californicus
ATCGATTTGACGTAAAATTTTCTACATAAATTTATTTAAAATACTCTTAAACTTTCTCAATAGAAAAAATAGTATAAAGAACACGTTTCATAAGACCACTTGTCGCACTCGTCCGTTGAAAAACTCGACGCTTCGCGTCTCGTTTTTCAAACTTGGACTCGTGCGTTAAGAAAAAGCCTTATGAAACTAGTTCTTTAATATACTATTAAAAATTGATTTAAACGGGAGAAATTAATGCTCTCATGACTGTAATCCATAACAGCTAACACAAACTAAGCACACAAAAGCAAAATGCGGCATTACAGAGAGCTATATTCCGATTAATGAATAACACATCATTTTTAATTTAAAAAATATAATTTTTATGTAAACGATTTTTCATTCTAACCTACCTAAATACTTCTTTGAATATAGACCTATTTAAAATTGCTCTTTTCCAGCTTCTAAATAAAAACAAGTATCAAAGGCGAACGCACTGCATTTTTCATGGAAACCTTGTGTTTTTATTATAAGTTAAAAGTTTACTAAATTGTGAATACATTAGTATATTTATTTGTAACTCAAAAATAAAGTGACCGCAGCATAGAGTATTTAGTCGAAAAAACTACGAAACTGGCCCCGATATATCACCATGTCTTACAATATTAGATTTTTTTTATTCAAGGCAGTGCACAAAACTGAATTAACACTGTAGACCAAACTAAAATAAAAAATTGCGCGGCCCCAAAGTGTATAAAATATTGGTAGATACTATTAGTTGGCACTGTTTGATTTTTTTTTTCGATATATTATGTAGTTACCAGGAGTGTTTTTAATAACCCTTCTGCCAACTAAAAGTGTATGTACATAGATTGTTACGGAAACAGATATAGAAATGTGTAATAATGTATGTAAAATTTTAAATATAAAATGATTTAATTTCTTGCCATTGTTGTTTATTAGGCCGCAGTATATTATACATATTTAGCATTACGGAGTATACTAAATATTACTTAACATTACTTGAAGCACCTACCGCATTACTTAACATTGCATCGCATTACTCTTAATCACATGGTATTGCCTGGAATCATTTAGAATTACTAAGAATTATCAATTAGTTTAATTTTCGAAATACACATACAAAATTTACATGAATTGTTTATCCCCTCGGAAAAAATATGACATTAACATGGTCAGTTTTTATTTTGAAAATTTGAAATCTACAGTTTCCGGGTCTTGTGAACAGCTGGTAAGTACGTAAGTCAATATGTTGGTTTGACTAAAAGAATTGCTGTTTTAGTAGTATTTCCGCCTCTTTCTTTCCGCGGAGTAATGTTTTCCCGCTCCAACCACTTTGGAACTTGGAAACCTTCAACTTCACACCCTCTTTAGACACGTAGATCTCGATTATTTTGCATTTTCCAACTCTTGGCTATGTGGTAACCTCAGTAATTTAGTTACGTTCAAGACAATAAAATGCACTTACTGAGAACTTTGGAATATGACTAAGTACTTGCGTTATTTGCGAAGGTAATAGTTATTTACATTAGAGTGCGGAAAAGTTGATTTTACAACGCGACAGCTGGAGCGTTGTAAAATCATTTATGCACGAAATTTGTATAAAATTTTTTGGTCGACTATTTAAGAAAAAAAAACAGATTTAGAATATTTTTTTAATGTTGGTAACAAACTTTGACATTTTGACTAATTCAAATTTGTTTCATGTTGATTTCTTTGAATTTCTTATAGATGGCGCTATACTTTTATAATAAATAATAACAACATTTTACGCTTCTATTTTCTACATTATCGTGTCAAATATGGTGTAAAGTAGCGTTTTCTAAATTAGATTTTATTGTCCTATGCTTAATTTATTTTTTAAGCGTCCCTGAAAGGCTAAAATTTACTGGTTACTTTACCGCATACTAGCCGTACTTTGCAACATTGTGGGTAAAAATCTTGTTTCACATGACGTCTACATGATGTCAAAGCTAGCTTTACAATTCAGGAGGGCAAAAATATTATTTGAAATTGCTAACATAATTAGTTTACAAGTATTAATTCGTTTACAAGACTTGAGGCTAGTTCGCGCATGAGGTCCAGATATACTGGAAATGAACTGATATATAAAAAATCCAGTTTAATTACTAACAGGTAAACATGAAAATTAAGGATATATGTATTTTAGTATTATTGTACCAGATGCGGTGCATCAAACTATCCGAAACCGCAGAGGTTTACTTTAGGTTGAATAAAATAATAAGAATTCAATAGTTACTATTATGACAATTAGATAATTTAATTGAACCTTAATTTTGTTACTGCATGATTTCTTCGTTTTATTATTATTGTTATTATTATTATTAGGATAGCTCCCGTGGAGCACTGGGCTCCGGTGCGGAAGGTCGGCAGTTCAAAACCTGGACTCGATGCCTGGCGGACGGCCTACCCAGTCGCTTTAAATAATTGGCTACATGCGTTCGAATGAACAACGAGTATTAATGCGGTTGTCTAATGTGTGATGTTCACCACATCATCACGTGTCATCAATTTGATACGCGATAACAAGGTGTGAGAGCAAGGGTCGGAAGGTATGACCTTCCGCCTTGCAGGCCAACCCCTTTCATGGGGTGTAGACCCTCACCATTAATTATTATTATTATTAGGATGGTGTCCTGCTTCTTCGATTGGCCTCGTTTAACATAATGGAGTTAGGATGTCTGATTGAAAGTTTTGGGATATTGATGTCCTGATTTGCCTCCATCTCTTAGAAGGCTTTCCTAAAGTCATTTTGGATTGGGTTGCTCTGACTTTGTCCATTTTGCTAATCTATTTTTCCCATTCTATCTACATGAACTCTACAGTTGTTTCTTTGCGTTCGTGCCCCCCTCACGCCGTCTTGTATTTCACATCTTCCCCGGAGGAATTTGAATTTGAAAAATGGGCTTTATTTATCCTGAATTAATTTCCGTCGTTATGGAAACAAATAGTAGGTAGTAAATTGAGTTGCCTACATTTAGGCGCTTCTTAAAGAATCTTCGAAAAGCTCTATCCCTGAAAGGACACACTTTTGACCATATATTTATTAACAAAATATGTTTGTTTTCATGTATACTTTAAGCCCTAGAAGCTTGTCGATGCAATCCTTTAACACCCTGTATAAAATGAACTTTGCTTTCTGTATCTATACGTTTGTTTCGCTATATTATTTCAGTGACGTAACCACTAACGACTATTGCTGTACTGGTGTGGTTGCTCACTGATGTTCCCATATAGTTTTTTGGCTTCTTCAAAATATAGGAATAGTTATGATTCTTCGCCATGGATTGGGTATGCAACCCGGTATGATAAGTTTTTGGAATAGGATACTTATGTGTTGTGCTTCGTCTTTATGGTTATCCCTTTTTTTTTAGTAATTTCATCTATGCCTCCAGATTTTCTGTTAAATGTACGCGTTTCTAATAATTAACGTCCAGTCATGTGTTAGCTAACATTTCCACTGCATCTTGACCACATGTGCGAATTAAAGCTATGTCTTATGAACGAGAAGCTTCTGTTCGTTCATAAGAAAGGCCATTCTACATTTTCACACGTTGGCATTTTATTTTACATTTTGTTGTGGCCTAACTAATAATTTAAAAAATATTTTTCTATAATTTTTCTCAACCCTTTAGTAATATAAAATGTTTCATTGTGTGGTATATTCATAGATTTAACAAAAGGGTGGTCCTCTGGTTTTGGAACCTTTTTACGGTAGATCATTCTGCTGTTTTCAGTCCTCGTCAAAGGTAAGTTATGTCAACAATTGCAATGCTTAGGTGTAAGTGGTTCAAGGTAGTTGTCTTTTAATTGAAATCACGTGCGGAGCTTATCCTCAGACGCTGCAAATTCTGTCATTTCCCGGTTTTAGTAAGCTCCAAAACACTTTGATTTTTTTATCTACTCGTAGTAGTTCCACAAAAACTATTTACGCGTTGCCTTACGTTTAAAAGTAAATTTGAAAACCTTCGATAACATAAGTTAGAGTTTAAAACGGTTCCACAGCGGCTCCAAAACCAAAGCTGAAATATTTTCGAGAGATCGAGAAGGCTTGACGTGTGGAACGACATTTCCGCATTTAATTTTCTTTTATTCAATTTCGAACCCCGTTACTAAACGACAACGCTATTGACCCTTTTTCCAGAAATCTAATAGACTAGAATTTGCTCATTCTCTCGATGTTTCCTCTCCGGATCTGTTTCCGCGACGAATCGGATTGATATTTCCCTGCTGTTGTTCAAGATCTCGAGTCCGGTACTGGTCGATCTCTGCAACATAAATAACATATGGATCGCCCTATAAAACAATCCGAGCGGAAGTGATAACCGCCGCGAAATTTATCCAACTTTCCAGTAGTCAGCATCGGCTCTAAAATACGGCGCACCAAGACGAGGGCGGAATATTTCAGACTCCTCTTCGAGCACTTGGACGCGGACGGAAAGACCGCGGGGCGGACGCTGCGGTAGGGTTACACCGTGGAAGTCCCTTAGGAGACGCTCCAGAAATATGCGGCAATAAGTCACGGTGCCAGCCGCAGCCGCTCAGCGCACCTAATTATACTAACAACGAAGTCTGTTGTCTGCCCGTCTACAAGAAATGCGGCACCGCAATATTTATACCGCCATTAGAACAGACCACCAAGATTTAACCCTCCGAAATTTAATGTTCCGCTACCACTCATGGTATTAAGTGTCTCCTTTGCAAAAACGGACGTCGTAATGAACCCTCCTCGAACTACGAAAGCGAATCTTCATTATCTATGTGGGGTGATTCAGATACCACTGCCCAATGTTTCTGTTATTCTTAAAATAATCTAAAACTAACATCTAAGATTGACGCAATATTTGTTTCGCGTTAGAAAAACGAAAAAAATTACTGTGTTTGTGAAAAACAAATCCCAAATCAGATTATAATGGAAATGGCCCGTGCTAATCATCATCAAATCATTTATTGCCGAATTCTTCAACATAAAAATTAAGTCCGCCGCAAATTGTTAAAAATTCCCGTTGATAATTCAAATGGCCTAAACTTGAAGTTACTTAAATTTCCGTTGAACAATCTAGATAAAAATTTTTTGACTGTTTTTCTGAAACGGTGCTTAATATTTTCATTTAATAACAATAAAAAAGAGTTTGGGAAGCCTAACAAATATGTTTTCTTTCAATTTCTTAAAGAAGCCTGCCTCGTCTAAAGCCTTAGAATTTTTGAATTTTCGAGTTCATGCCTCATTCCTCTTCTCATCGGTGTTGTGGCTGACATAAAGTATACGAGTTTAGTGTGCATTAAAAGAATAAAACAATTATAAAAATATCGCTTTTCTACATTTTGTTAAATTTTGATAGACAGGATTTCCCAGTAGTAGTATGAGAGTACTTACAGAGAAAACAACAGAGTATCATCTTAACATTTGGTTTGCTTTTGTAGATTTCTATAAGGCATTCGATTCCGCGTAACATTGGATAATCATAAACAGCCTAAAAAATGCAAGAATTGATCACAGATATACCCAACTTATAAGGCATATATATGAGAAAGCAACATCAACGATCAAATTACATGAAAACACAGACGAAATAAATATCGAGCCAGGAATTAGACAAGGGGACACTATATCGCCCAAACTATTTAACTTAGCCCTCGAGGAAGCGTTTAAACATCTGCGGTAGCAAAATAGGGGTATACTAGTAGACGGCATGAGACTAAGCCACCTACGTTTTGCCGATGATTTAGTCCTCATCACAGAAAGTCCAGAAGAATTACAGGAATTGCTGGAAGAACTAGATGGAACAGTAAACAAAATTGGACTAAAAATGAACTTGAGCAAAGGAAGGTGATGTGCAAGACGGACCCCCAAATTACCCTCAAAAACACTCACATCGAAAACGTCGACAGCTACACATACCTAGGACATCAAATAAAACTAGGTAGAGAAAACCAGACGACCGAAATATTTCGAAAAAGAAGATTAGCGTGGGTAGCCTTCGGAAAGATGGGACAAACATTTAAAAACAAAAATATCCCTCTAAAACTTAGAACACGATTATTTGACGAGTGATATTGGCGTACGAATGTCAAACATGGACAATAACAAAAAGGTCAATGAATGAAATAGCCACAACACAGAGATCCATGGAACGACAGATGTTGGGGATATCACTGAAGGACAGAAAGAGTAATATATGGATCCGAAATGCTAAAAGGGTCGAAGATGTAGCCGAGACGATAGCCATACTAAAATGGATTATGCAGGCCATATAGCCAGATGCCAAGATGGAAGATGGATCCAAGTATTACTACACTGGCGACCATACCTGGGCAAAAGAACAAGAGGACGACCACAGATGCGCTGGACACATGACTTAAAACTGACTGCAGGACTAAACTGGACACGACAAGCGCAGAAATGAGAGAAGCCTATGTTCAGAAATGGACTGTAAAATAGGGTTTTTTGAGATTTGAGAGTATGAAATCATACGAAAACTTTATTAAACAAAAGTTGTTATTGTGCTAAATTAATTCAAATTTTTGTTGAATAACACCAGGAGTGGCTATTAAATGTGCGGAATATGTTTCAGAGTCTACATAGTGCTATATTCGGCGTGAAAATTTTCTGGTATATATTAAACCTCAAAAAATTTAAAATAAAATTCAAATCACTCAGGTGCAGGAAATTTGAGTGGTTGAAAGTGGAAATACCACACATTTGCAGTACATACTGCTTAATGTGATCACATTGGGACTTGACGATTTTGATAACAAAAACCAATTGATAAAAATAAACGGCGAAACTATCCTTCCGTACATAATGTTCAAGGTATTTAGTGAACCAGATTTCACTTGCTCGGCTTGCTTTTAGTGTTTAAATTATCTTTTTTTTTTCAGCGTCTTCTATTTCAAAACCTCTATTTAAATTATACATTGAACTAGCTGTGGAATGTTTATTGTGCTGCTACATTCCTCACGGCTAAAATCAAATTATTTTTACGTCAGCTATTGCAAAGGGTTAGAATAGAACTGAGTTAGCTGCTGCCAACCAGTATGCATATTGTTAACTTATGAGAGAGAGAGAGAAAGAAAGAGAGAGATAGAGAGAGAGAGCGAGAGGTCCGGTACCACTCGAGCATGAAAAAACGAGCAAAAAAAATGCCGTGCCAATAAGGTTATTGCTCGTGGACGAAAACAACTGTAAGAAAAAATGGATAACGTAAACCGAAGTTATGATTACTATAAACAATGTTTTGCTATGTAGTCATATACGTCCAGCTCGTTCTTCACGAAAGTGATAACAATACCCGCATGATAACATTATCCGTGATTCCAATAAGTGGAATGTACTACGTTTCCATTTTAACACGATTATATTCGGTGGGAAAATCCACAAACAGTACTATATGATTTGTCAACAAGATATGAGTGAAAAATGTCAGAAACTATATCTGGAAAATAGCTTAGAAAATAGATTTTTATCAGAATTTTCTATGGCTACGAAATCACTTGATTGTAAATTCGATTCCTAAAAATTTTAAAAAATTTTCAGCCTTTTTACTCAAAAACAGATTTATTAATGTTAGCGTGTAAGTGTAAAAATTTAATGAATCCGGAAACGCAAGTTACACATGCACTGTTGACAACGGTTTTCTATAAAACCCAATTTGCAATTACAGAAGAGCGTCTTAATTGAAATCGAATGTTTTCCAAGCGCACCCTAACTTCAAAATGAATATTTCTAAGATTTTTTTCTTTTTTTCTTATTGTTCTTCTGTCCACTTAAGATGTTTGTAAACTGAACGTTAATTGTCGCGAAAACAGTCTACGATAAACATGCACGTTTTACTCCAAATGGAATACACAAAAATTGCAGTGTATTCGATAAGCTTTATTTTGAATGAAATATCGATGATATAAACTGCGAGACTGAAATTATAAACACTTTGTATTTTTCAAGTTCTTTAGAAACCCATATCTTTTTTATTCGATTCGCTTCGACTTATAAATGTCATTTTAACGAGTTTTTCTAAATGGCAATATAATCGGAGTTTACAAAAGGGAACTCATGTAAAATTCATTTATAATTTCGGTTAAATCTTCTTGGCTGTTGTCAAACTAAATTAATAATTCCTCCGCAATTGCTAAATTCAACATTGCGGTTAATTTACACAGTAAGCGTTCCAATTATTTTGTGACCTTCTTCTTCATATTAGCTTTATATAATAAAATATTATTTCATTCTTTAGAAGATTTAACTCATTTTCATAAAAATTTCCATTGGAAAGAAAAATGTGTTCTTCAATATATGCTTATTTTCTGGTACCAAATTCAAACACAAGAGAATTTGCTCCGCTGCAATGATGTTTCTATGGAAAATATTAGTAAATAATTAAACCAAGACTTCTTAAATTTATCCAAGGATAGTTCTACTTAAAAATACGAGCAGGTGCGAAACTACTGGTTCAGTTATTTAAGCATCTGTTTCACCTAGGTTTCATTTTCTAACACTAATAAATAAAATGTTAATATTTGGCGGAGCAGAAAAAAATTACAGCTCAAATAATATTACTGTTACTATTGATTTTTATTATATTCAGTAAATGGCAAATTGATACCTTGCTCTTCAATATCACCAACATCAACAGTCTTTTCGTCCCACTGCTGGACACCGGAGTTTTCTCTGCAACCGTTTTTTCTCAGCGCTAACGTGGAAACACGAGAGACCTACCGTTTAACGTCAAATTCCAAGGACAAAAACTCCAGAGAAGTTTTATAGTATTAAGATCTCATGGATTGGGTAAACTGTGAATTGTGGTGCATTGCAGCATACATTTTTTATAAGCTGCATCGTAATGCTGGATACTCGAACGCAAGCCGTAATCGACGCTTTGTCCAGAAAGCGAGCGCTCTGCCAATTGAGCTACCACCACACTCTCTAATATATTATTTGAAAACTAAACGGTGATAATACATGAAAATATAACATGCATGGCACAAATTCAAATTTAACAAGAATTATTTCTGTTTTTAATGTATAATGCTATTTTAAAGATTCTTCTAAGCGTTTTATATGCGAAATTCTAATACCAAAGGTTTCTACATGTACAGAAATTACTACTGATGTGAAAATACGTTTAATAACCAAAGGCTATTTAAATAAGTCCATAATTCCTCGTACGCAGGTAAATACGAGAAATCTAACATCCTTTGAAGGAAGATGACCTTTGTGCATCGCATACACCTCGTCACTGTATAGCATGCGAGAGACAGAGCCATGTGGTAAGCACCGCACCTTCATCAGCCGTAATGAACTTTCTCTCACTCACAAGAAACCCGTTAGCAAATTAGGACATGCCAGGTATAACGCCCGTCGGGTTTGTATGTCAAGATTTTAAACTCCAACTTTCCGTCTTGTAACCAACCAGGCTGGCTTAGTACTAAGTAACGTTTATGAAATGCATTTACAGAATATAAGCAAAATTAAGCTAGTTTATTTCCATAACAATTACTCTGTTCTACTCGTATAGCTCAACGTGCAAAACTTCAAATAAGTACTCATAGAATCTTTGGTGGAAAAGTGAAAACACGTTTCTTATCCGAATATAAACCATAAACTGTACTTTATTGGTACAACAAATTTACTCACTTTTACCAATCTAACTACCTTGCGTTAATTTTAAAAATATGTGAGAAAAAGTATCATAAACCCATTCAGAGAAATTTATGATGATTCAAGTAACAATCTTCCTGAGTATTTTTGTAATACAGGATTTGACAGAAACAATTTAAATTGAATACTTGACTAGAGAACGTAGCTACTGAAGGTATATTACAACCGGCTTGGTTTGTAAAACAAAAACAATAATTAGAATAAAAAATTCTGAAATACTTGGAAGGCGCAGACGTATTTTTGAAATGAAATTACGTATTATATAACAAAACTATCAAGATCAATCCAACTAATGTAAGTTACCCATTGAACTAATTTTTCATTATTTCATCAAATAGGCGTAAAAATTACATAAGTCATAGGCAGTTTTAAAAAGCTGCCACAATCATACGTGAAAATGTTGGTTTTTCTCCTGTCATCTACAGTTCGAAAATTGACAATTTAATTTGTGACAGAACGTGATTTTTGTCAACGTGATTTCATAGCAATAACCAATTTAAAATCCGCACAAACAAGTAGATCTGGTAAAAGCCAGTAGTATTACAAAAAAATATTAGCGATAGTTCAGTTAAAACTATTAAATCTATTCAAGGCCTGGAATTCAAAATAATCGTGAACGTAATATTGACTTTGCAAAATTCTTTTTCAGGACTGCTTGATGTGCTGCCACGGGATATGTATGTTTAACCTGTAGGAATAGTTTTTCTGTACTAATTATTTTATATTTTGGAGACCCTTCTATTTCTCAATAAACCTGTTTTTCTAAACGTTGTGGTTAATATGCTAGCCCTCTTATCTGATAAAATTATGTTATAGTTATTACTTGCCAAGAACTCGTTCTGCGCAGAGCTGTGAGTAAGTCAGAGCGTGGGATTCTCTCAGATGGGTGTTTAGTTCGCACGTTTCGGGATAAATGAATAACAATATGTGTGTTGCTTAGTTGTTGAATGCACTGAAGTGGTGTATAACTATGTATTTGCTACATGTAAGGTAGTGTAGGTGAGTTGTGCGATATGGTAGTTGCTTTTGGTTCTGACGATGTAGTACTGTTGAAGTACTACTGTTAGACGGCAACCAGTGATTTTTGCATTGCACTGTGGAGAGTGGCCTGTAGAGAGTTTGCCTATCGTTCGTTTCCTTGTGGTGCACGTACAGCGATTGGCGGAGGTCGTTCGGTGACCACAATGACACAGGTACGCTCATTACCCGGTGTAGTCTAGTAAAATTAATTCAAAAATTGACCATACCTCAACATCCAAAAAAAAAAGTTCTACCCTGCGGCAAATTGTTCCATAGCCTCCTCGTAGTAAGTGATAAAAAGTTGCACGACCTAGAGCGTCGGGTTTGTTAGGGAGGGGGTGGAAAGGGGGTAAAATGGTATGTTTCAACAGTTCTTCGCAAATATCTCGAGAACTATGAGGAATAGCGCAAACGTCATTATATACAAAATTAATCTACATTCTAACTCTAAATTTCGAACAAAAATGGTCTTATGCATTTTTGTGCTCCAGACGCGGGTTACGGAGATATGGAGGGGGTAAAATGGCATTATTTTCCAGTTAGCCAAAAAAGCAAGAATGGCGCACTATGAAGTTGTAGTTTTCGCTCAAGGTGTATTCCATTATTATTCTCTTATATTATACTTTCCTAGTAACGGAACAAGGAGGAGTTTAAAGGTTTAGTAATGACGTTACTTCCGTGACGCCGTTCTCTCAACGTTTCTCCGTTATCAGCGTTCCCCAATCCTCAACTTCGAGTTCATTATTAATATCATATAGTTCGAGTGTGCATAATAGCGCTATATAGTTGAGTACG
>JABXWE010017702.1:0-13611 GCA_014611495.1 Limonius californicus
TATTTTAAAGTACAGCTTAGTACAATTATGTTTTAAACAACACATCATTCAAATGTCCACCTCGGCTTCGTCTGCAGGATCGAATCCGATGAACCCAATTTTCGGTGACTTTGCGCAATACATCGGGTGTAATTTCATTAATGCAGCGTTCGATGTTCAATTTCAAAGCGTCTCTAGTTCGAGATTTGTTGGCATAGACCAACGACTTCAAATATCCCCACAAAAAGAAGTCTAAAGGTGTTAAATCACAACTTCTTGGAGGCCAACTAACAGTTCCATTTCTGGAGATTACAGACTCACCAAACTTTTCTTGCAATAACTCCATAGTGGCATTCGCAAAATGTGGGGTTGCACCATCTTGTTGGAAAAACATGTCTTGCAAATCAATTTCATCCAATTTTGGCCACAAAAAATCTGTTAACATTGATCGATAACGTTCACCATTCACTGTAACTGCATCTCCATTTTCATTTTCAAAAAAATATGGTCCAATGATGCCTCCACTCCATAAACCACACCAAACAGTAACTTTTTTCTGCGGTTAGATTCTTAGAAGCAACTATCCGAAATTGAGAACCTATCCGAAATTAGGCACCTATCCTCTATAATGTAAATTTTATGTGAATTTTCCAAATGACCAACAACTATATTAACTTTGTTGATACGATTTTATAGTGTATGGGCTATGTACTCGCAATGTATAAAAATGTTTTTTCGAGGCTTCTCACACTTTTATCATTCCACGAAGTTAGCTAAAATCCCTAAAATCGTTTTGGTTTTTCTATATTTAAAGTTTCATTAAAATTGGACCAGCTGTTTCAAAGATCTTGATGACTGCTTACATACACACAGGTCATGAAAGCACATATTTGAGTTTCTGGAGGTCAACAACGGATGTTTCTGTTAAAGTTGCATGCAGCCAATACTTTCCCTACGACGTGGAAAAGTAAAAATATTAGTCGGGCACTTTCAAAGTAAGTCTAAACAAAACTTGGGTAAATTTGAAAGTTTCCTGCGATTGTTTCGATAGCTTGTTTATGAAATTGACCAAAATTAAACTTCTTAGTTTTCTCACAGCTGATGGTCTTTTACGTAAACTACCAAGCACGAAAATAAAGAAATAAGGACCTTAAATATCTTACCATGAACAGAATTTCCCTCCGCGCAACGTTTTTATTTCGCCCATTTTTCAATTCATTCATTTCTTCAGAATACATTTTTTGATAAGTCCAGGTACCCTTGTATCCTCTCATTTCGCTCCGGAATTGTGCTTAAGTTTAAGATATCTGACTATAGTCATTGAAACCATAAAATAAATGCCCAAGTCCTACCAGTTGTTTGCTTTGTTCATTTGGGAATTGTCACGTTGCAAAAGTCTATGTGGTAAAACTTGCTGTTGATTGTTAACGGCGTTTTGGCGTGCAGCAGAGAACATTCGTTTGTAATCCCAAATATCCCCGCCATTATTTGTATGTTGCATACATTTTAGTTGTGTTTTATTTTGTTGGTGAGGATTTCCTATGAATCCTTTGCATGGATCCTTATTTCATTTCGGTGCCTCAGTAGTATGTACAGTGTAATTGTAAATGATTGAGGCTAGTTTGAATTTACTGCCATAAGAAATTATTGTCATGTTGGTAGCAAATACAGTAATCCTGTCAGCTGTTTATTTCTCATCAGTGGCGTCTGAAATAGGGATATATATTAATTGTTAAAAACGATTTTAATCAATAGTTTTATCTTTTTAATTAAAACAATTAATACACAATAAACTTAGAATTTCGTCTTAACAATAAGTGAAAATATTCCAAATTAATTTAACAATATTTTACAACAATTGTTCAAAATGCCTAGCAGAAATCATAAATACGGCGACCATGAAATATGTATCTATAAAAAGCCCCGCCCCCATATTGATATAGCCACAACCAACATGTGAAATACACTAAAATTTGTGGCGGTCAATTCAAACTGTCCTCAATCATTTACAATCACTGTATACCCAAATCTTATCCTCATAACAATTTCTGTATTTTCAATACTTCCAATTTTCCTCGGAGATGGTTAAGCTTTCGTATGAAACTTTTTGCAAGAATATGTACAAATTTAGCGCAGAGACTTTATTTGGTGACCATTCCAAAAATCGCGGTATTTTGAAAAATGCTTATTTTATATACATCAATCTAATCTTCAGTCGTCGCTCCTTCAACATTGTATTTTAATGTTTCCTCGCTGTGCTCCTTCGCTTCTAGTTTTCTAACAGCGTTATCCAGAATTGATTTCTTTTCCCAGCGAAATAGGCTGGTATGTAATATTATACACCGCAGTTGTTATTTCGTGTATATTTCCTTGCCTAGTCAGATATCTTAAGGACTGATGTTGGTGATTTAACTAACTTATTTTCGCGTACAAATGAAGAATAATCATGTACGATTGTATGCTAAATGAGTCATGTTTGAGTATAGAAGCAAAAACGATAACTACCGCTGTGTATGTGTTTATGCATTATCAATACGATATAAAACGTAAACATTGAAGCCATTTTTAGTAGGATAACGTTTTATCATACACTATTGGCCAAATACGTAGGCGTATGAAACGAAACCAGGATAACGTGGAGCTGGGTAACTGAGACTCTGCAGTAAATGGGGCCTTTACTCTCATACCTGATACCTTAATTAGTCAGCCGTTTTATTCTGCATCCTGAAATTGTTAAAAGTGCCTGCAATAGATAATACAATCACTTTTAGTATTTGTGTTAAAAAACACATAGTGTAACACTTAGTTTGCAGAGAATGTTTTCGCAACGGCTTAGATAAATGCTAGAAATATTGAAATATAACAATGAAATTTGTGGTGATAAGTCAGTTGGCTTCCATGGTATTAACTGCTCATTCAGCCTAATATTTGATGGGTTAGTTATTCGTTACAATGTAAAAATGTTGCTTCCGTATGAGTAAGATGTAACTGCAGATGCCATTTGGTAAACCTGTTACTAATATTATCAATATACTTTTTTGTAGTCGAGTATTAGCTTAAGTGCTCAAGTTGCTGTTTTGCCTTGAAATGACGTATACAAAAATGTTAACCAGTATCGGTCCAAATATTGACCCCTGAGGAACTCCGGCCTGTACCAGTTTAATCTCCGAAACTTCTGAGTTGATGAAAGTAGAAAAGGGGCGATCTGTCAAGAATGATCTTATTATGTGAAACAGGTACCTTGGAGTATTAATTTGTAACGTATTCCTCCCTAGACTCAACCACAGTCCGATTGTAAATCGAGCGGGACTCATGCAGTATACATTGATATTCGATGAATTCCGTGATGCGGCCTAATTGTTGAATCGTAGAATCCTATATTATATTGTAGACATAGTCTTTCCGTCATAGAGTGAAGTTCGGCAAGGAGGACGTGGTTTTACAAACTTTCATTTGTATTTAGCTTGACAGACGGTATTATATTTGCCGAAACAATTTTTACGGAGTGCTATATAAACATTAATCTATTTAATGTATAAAACTACAGTACATTGAAGATGTAAATTTTGGAAACAATGTGTTTGTTGGTCCCGCTTACCCGTATGCGGTAGCTGAATAATTCTCACATATTTTCGACTGACTGGTTGATGATGGTAGATGGCTTTACAGATATCACTGATAGAGTAGCAAACTTCTACGAAGAAAGTGAAACAAAACCAAGAAACAAATCTCAGGGTTGAACTAACCATGCATTATACAGAAAAACTCCCCGGAATCAATATAAATGAAATTTAAACCGCGATGAGGCAAACGAAAAATAATAAAACTCCGGATGAAGACGATGTAGTCGGAGAACTGTTCAAAACGGCGTCCGTAAACCTATTTTTGAAGTTAAAAACTGCATACATCAAGACAAACAAACAAAACAGCCAACTGTCACTCGCCTATGAATGTAAAAAAGGGGATAGAGCTGGCTTAAAGAACGACAGGTCAATATCAATACTATCACACCTAGGGCAACTAATATCCTTGATAAGAATATCCAGATGAAAGAGGTGACGAGACGAATTGAGGTAAAATAATATGCATTTTGAAAGCTGTACTACGTGCTCATAGCACATCTAACACAATACTTAAAATATAAAGTCTACGAGGAATATTTATTGCCAGTCCATCACTTAAACCTCAGAAACATGTGCCTCCACCAATTATTTAATGAAAAAATTAAAAATAAATCAAAGGACATTGAAAATATGCAATTGTTAAAATAACTGGTGAAAGGCGGAGAAGAGAAGCGGAAAATAAAAAAATAATGGAAAATCTTAGAAGAGACCTTCATTTTACAACGGATGGACGTACACATTAAAGTGAAAGCGAGAGAAAGAGACAAATGTTTTTGTCTAGGTGTATATTAAATTGCCTCTGGGTTACATAGATAAGGTTTGTGATGTAAGTACTCATTTCAAATTCATTGTTCATCATCATCAATGGCTTTTTTCGTCTCACTGTTGGGCATCGGCTTCTTCTCTGCCACGTGTTTCTCTTTAGCGCAATGGTAGAAATACGGGGGACCTACAATTTAACGTCTAATCCGAACGACAAAAATTCCAAAGAATGCTTGTTGCATGATCCCATGCTTGCTAGCCGTTTTGGGAAAGTATCTGTGGTGGGTTGCAGCACAACATTTGTATACGCTGCTTGGTAATGTTAGAGTTTCGAACCCAAGTCAGAATCCGTATTTAGTTCGGAAAGCAAGCGCTAATAGTGCAGTAAAATACCTAGATATGGGAATCCTGTAATAATAAAATACTAAACGGGTCCAAAACACACGATTATCAAAATTATATCCAATGATAAACAGAATATCTCTATTGAAGATCGAGTGTGGAACGCTAATTTACAAGACAGTTATCAGACCCTTACTTACGGTTGTCCAATTTGTGGTAATGCCAGTCGTACGCAACTGAATAAGCCGTAAGTTTTCCAAAATAAAGAGTTTAGAATCGTTACAAATACACCGTGATTTATACGAAACGTGCAAATCCATCTTGAAACCGGAGTACTGTAAAGAACTTATTAGAACCTTCTATAAACAATGCATCGTTAAATTACGAAAAAGCCTATTCATATCCGTTTAAAGAGAAGGCTACCACAAGACATTTGTTGATCGGCTGGAGATAATGAGTGAATAATAATAGTGATTAATTAACGGTAGTGCCTCGAGAAGTGAATATTATATACAATGATACAAGCCATGGAATAGCTAAATTAGACTGAGCTGACTTCTTGAAAAAGTTTACAAAAATAACTTTAGAACAGTGAACACAAGTTAAAGTTACATTACGAAATCGGACCCTTCTGCAAGTGGTACTTGTTTTGATGATGCCTTCGATAATAACTGCATTAAAATTGTTAAATTTTGTATGTTGGCACTTGTTCAGTAATAATTATGGCTTACTTGTTTTCCCATATCTGCATCAGTTAGATATAATTCGGAGGAGGGGAGAGCGTACAATATTTTTAGATACTGTTTTCAGGGAGTGAGTCTCGGGGTTATATGCAGGATAACAAAGTTTAAAAAAGTTCATCTGGATATATGTCCGACAATGTTCCATTACAGAATTACAGCACATTCTGCCAGTTTAAAAATGTTCTATAAGGTAATATCTTCTGATCCATGTTCAAGTGAACGTTTTTCTTCTTTTGATATTCTAAATGCATTATTGTACTAGTTACTACATGTATGATACGCCGCGTGATGTTTTCATAATTATTATAGCTATAATAAAATTATGGCATTTCAGCAAATAATCCATGTCTTAAAGCCCAATAGTAGCGGAATGGTGTTCCAAATGTGTCTCGATACCAAGACTGTTGATTTATTTTAAAGCACACCATATAATGCATCTTGTGATATCCTATATTATTTAGTCTATAATAATAACATGATTGTGAATTGTATAACATTCCTATGTAGATTATGTACGAATTACCTTTAACTTTTGACGCGTAATTGCGTAAAGAAGTTAAATACGGTAGATGTGACTACAGCCGATTTGGTCTGCTATTATGATGTTAAAGTCAATTAAGTTTTAAGTGTGTAAGGAAACAAAATACGGTTAGCCTTGAAAGATCTTCAGAATGTTTTTTTCAAACATCCTTTTCCCATGAATTATAATCCTTATTTTTGCTATTCCATCAACCAACATCTTCATTCTATATTAGTACCTAGTAATGTTCAAAACAAATGTTTAAATATTTTTGAGTACCACACGAAGAAATGTTTTTAACATATTTTCCATTTTGTTACAGAGAGAAAGTTGTTCGTTGGTATGCTAAGCAAAAAACTTTGCGAAAACGACGTGCGAGCAATGTTCAACGTTCATGGTACCATAGAGGAGTGCACAGTTCTCCGGGATGCAAGCGGACAATCCCGTGGTTGCGCTTTCGTGACCTTTGCTAGCAAACAGTCAGCATTAAATGCAATAAAGAGCCTTCACCACTCGCAAACGATGGAGGGCTGTTCGGCGCCCCTCGTAGTCAAATTCGCCGACACCCAGAAGGAAAAAGAACTGAAGAGGCAGCAGCAAATGCAGGCCAACGTGTGGAATGCGCTACAGACTGCCCCACAACTGCAACCGCAGTTGCAGCAACAGTACGGGACCGTGTTATCTGGCGACGCCACATCCTTACAACTGTTGCAAGCAGTGGGTGGTTCGGCGTTGTTGCAACAGCACCTGCTGACGGGCACTGAAAACCTTCTGGCACCCATCGGTGTTCAGAACTTAGTCACCCTCGCTGCAATGTCGCAAGCGGGGGCTTCCCCGCTTTGCATGCCTAGTATTCTTAACAAAGGCGTGGGGGCCGATAGAGGACTTACCAGTAGCCTTCAGCCAAGCATTACTACGACCCACGACTTAACTAATTACGGATCATTCTTAAACAATGCCACCATGGCCGCGGCTGCGGTGGCTGCAGCCGGCAAGCAGATCGAGGGTAAGTTTATGAAATTCATGTTAGATGCCCTGAACTAGAAACTCTGTCAATCTAAAGGCTGCAACTGGTTGCACCACTAATGTTAATATTCCTGTGTCATCAATAGTGGTGGACGTATGGTGAAGAGTTTGCTTTTCGTTTGGGAAGCTTAGTGTTCGATACCAGGGAGCGTCAATCGTAGTATAAGGTTTTTCGCGATTTCTCTAGACAGTATCAAATTAAACTAAACTCTATTTGTTGAGCATTGAGCTAGAACGTCAACACACGCACGTGTTTGACTCACCCGAGCGCGCGCTGCGATTGGTCTACGCTAGATAACGCTAATGCCTCATTACTTAAGGATTAATTGACGCTCAAACCCGTTACTTTGCACTCGTGATTACCGGGTTAAGTTCATGTGCTTTTTGAGCAGTGCTTATCGGTTTTCGGAGCGTTTGTATAGTTCCCGGTGCTTATTTTCCTAAAATGCAGTAAGGTGTTCCAGAAACGTGTAATCGTAGGGGGCGTCCTACTACTTTAAATGAAAAACAATTAATAGTAAAATTGTATAATTCGACGTTAGAAGAAAATCCTGCGATTTTACTGACTGACATTGTACAATTTGTTGCTAAAACAGTGGATGTTAGTGTTACAACAGTAAAAGGAATTTTAAAGGAATTTCGGGATACTAAAACTTTGTCTTCTCCAAAATCTACCGGAGTTAGAAAAAAAATTTTAGATGACCTATTTGTCAACTACGCATTGGACTACAACAGCGGATTGCTTTTACGTCAATATTTGAAATGCAGATGTCCCTAAGTCCATAAAACACCTTTACTTAAAAAAATGGTTCCACCAATTCTTCTAAAAAATAACGTTAATTTAGAAACGCAAGGAATATTACACATCCCATAAATCAACGCACTTGTCAAGCGTTTGTTTACGTTCTAGCTCAATGCTTAACAAATAGAGTTTACTATGATCAATTTTTCTTATACTTCATATCATAAAATAACTCAAACCTAGAGCGGCCGGCTTCCTTTCTGGGAATGAACCAATAATGCTTGTCTTCTTTCTGCAAGATATAATTTGTTGAAGATATGTATAAATATTAGGAATGTATGAAGAACTTCTTTATGACTTTCAACTTTCGGTATAATAGATTAGATGGGTCCAACCAGGCGATTTAAATTAATAGGCGAAAACCCAATACGCTTAACTTAAAAGAAGTATGGAAATAAAATGCTGCAAACTTTTAGTAATGAGCTTTAAAATAACTGGCATGGAACGGAATAAATTCCACTATTAAAAGTGATCGGTGTATCTACAATGACGCCAAATAGTATATATCACACAAATTTTCTCGAAAACTAGGGAAAAAAATTGCATACCGTTTTGGTTGGTGTCTTGTCAAGAGTACCAATTTTTTTCTGATTTTACTGGAGAACGTTTAGGGATATGTAAAAATACAAATGCGGGGTTTTAAAATATTAAAATATATTATTTTAAAGTATATGAAATTTGCTTTAGTGCAGCGTATAACTTGTCCAAGTTTTTTTATCATATTCACATAAAACATACATCCACTTGATCAAAAACGTATTCGCAATTTCTCGAAAATCGTTATAATTAAGTTGTTAGAAAAAATTGCGTATATATCGACTGTAAAATTATGGAACGCTTTATCATAGTATCTCAGTGGGGTCACAGCGAAAAAAATTGTTTACTTTAATTAAACTAAACATTTTCGTTTAAAAATGAATAGTTGAAAGTAGAAATAGATTGAAGTAAAATCTTACTGTAGAAATAGTTGCATGTAACTGGCAATTTAAAGAAACAACAGAAGTTTAATTACCATAACGAAAAACAGTCTTTATAAATTATTATTGAATAATAACATTAAAAGGCAGAAGAATTTTTTTTTATTTCTTCTTTGGGCTACAGCCTACACTCTTGGTCATAAAAGCGTAAATTGAGATAATAATTATAAACATTTTCTATTTGGAACAAAAACAATGCCGAAAACGCAATGAAAAGCTGGGTATTGCTTTTAACGAGCTAACTCAATGTCGTGCTTGAAATATTCTGGAGAAAACACATTTCCATTTTTCTTCGTCCTTTAATATTTAATTTTTTTTTCATTCGTAAGTAATTTTTTTTTTCTTTGTAGATAATCAAATTGTGTTGTTTTATGAAATTTTCAGTTATATGCAGCTATTTTCACAGTGAGATTTTATTTCAATCATAGCCAATTACTTTTTAAATTAAAAGCTACACGTTTGAAAGGTGAAAATGCTCATAATGTGATAGGCTACAACTTCAAAGATAGCAATATTTGAAGCGCCCCAACTTTCATTTCTACATATCTTTATATTCTACTACTTATCTATGAATTTCATTAACATTGCCGGTGTGAAGGTTCAACTATTGGGCAGTGGCGGCTCGCGGGTAAAATAATAGGCGAAGTGCTATTATAAGAACCCTAATAATAACAAATAGAAAAAATATAATTCAATGTCAACTTACTTTGTTTTTGAGGACTTGGTCCTCCTCCTATTCTTTAATGCAGCAACATTATTTATTGTCTTCATAAAATGGTTGATTTCTTATTAATTTGAAATATTTGCCAAAGAAGAAAGCCTATCTTGAGATACTGCATTTCTAAAGTACGTTTTTATTCGTTTAAGACAAGAAAAATTTCTTTCCACTGATACACTTGTCGACGGAATAGTTAATATGAGGCAAAACAATTTGTAGGCTTCGGTAAAAATTCCTTTGTTCTCATTGAGATTTTCTAGTAATACTTGAGTGGGTAGATTGCGGTAACTTTCATCGGCATAAATAGGATTTAATTCGTTTCTAATACGCTGACTTCTTGTAATTATTTTACCATAAAATTACCTAAACATTCAAATGCTTTAGACGGAAAACACGAATCATATTGTTCGAATTTCCGATTTCGTAGTATCAGGCAAAGACATGAATTATAACTTATCGCAGCCTTGAAACCCTTTCCATTACAATGTGATCCAGTACTTCATAATAAAATTCTATATTTCCTTATAATGTCATAATTTGTAAGGCTAGCGCATTCTCGCTTAGGGCGCTTAGAAATATCGATTTGTGTTATTTCTATTTCCTTAGTCTTTTCGAAGAATGTATCCTCTTTAATAGTTCAATAATTTTATTTATTTTTGTAACACAAAAATTAATATCCAATGATTTTTTTTGAGAACATCAAATAATATGTCAGTGAGAGAGAAAATATCATTAAATACTACAGCAAAAAATATGAATTCAAAATTGTTGGAATAGTTTAAAAACCCCAACATGCAGTTCAGCGGCTGATTACGACTGAACTCTTCACCTGCCCGATTCACCGTGAACCAATTGTAGATATTTACGTAGGCGTTACGATGGCAACGGAGGTATAAGTGCAGAGTTAACATACGTGTGAGGCTGGCTCTTCACAACAATTGCACGAGTGTTGTAGGTAAGATTTTTTATGGTCACTGTGTTCACGCTCCACGGACTGCATTTCAAATTTAAATTTTAAATACAAGGGGACCAGAAAAAATATAATGTGTTTGTTTTCACTAAGCTTATTGCGTCTACGAGTATGTATGCCATGTGTATGTCCCGTGCCACTACGATGTGTGGCACGTTAAAAATCACTACTGGAGTTGGAATTACCCCAGATAGGCAAAATTCTTAGTTAGGGTGTACAATAAGCCAACGATGGCTGCAGTGCTTAGAGATGCTTGGAAAACCGCGTCCTAGATCTCGCCCTTTCAAATCAATCAATCAATCAATGTATGCCATAAATAAACAACTCCTAATAGGTGTAATGCCGATAAATACTTTGTAATATAATTTAAATAAATATTCGCAATTGAAAGAAAATTTTAGATGAAGAGGCACTTCACCTACTTCACTTGGCGAGCCGCCACTGCTACTGGGTAACTTGATACGAATTGACCTAAGGTCTCAATATGTTTGGAATATTTTCTTACCTCTACTACATTTCCTGTACTACACATTCGTGATTCTCAATGTAGATTTCTAATATATTCTTAAATCTTGATAAAGTCAAATGTTGCTGTATGAGATACAGTTTTTACTAACATAACAGATGATTCAACGTTGAATAAAGTTCATAACCGCAGTTTGGGTTAGTTTATGTTACCATTTTTACGTGTATTTTGGAAATCGGTCTATATAGAAAGCCGGATTTTGTCTGTAACATGCTGTGGTGTTTAGTTCTTTGTACAAATGTAAAGCTTCAAATTTACCATACAAACAAATTCATTGTTTTATAACAATAATGACTAATGAGACAATAGTTTTAACCGACATGTTATTTTTATCTAATTATGAAAGTAATTTTTAAGTAATTACTGCTGAACCGATTGAATTAATAATACCAGTCGTCAGAAATTAATAATCCATGCAACTCGAACGCGCGGGCATATTACACTTCTATAGATGAATGCAGAATAACCTGCAACTCGCGCTTCATTATAACATGGCTACCATTGGACTTTGTATGCATTTAATTTTTTAAAGTGTGACGAGGTTAAATTATTTAATTTTTGCATACAAATTATGCTAATTTTTAGTAATTACGTTGTATTTCCGAAATAACGCTTTCGTGTGTGAAATCACTGCCTGCTAATCAACATGGGCCCCACTGGAAACAGGATAATTAGCTTCGTTTACTAAACTTGCAAAAAATTGAATAATTTTGGAACGGTTTATAACTTACAGTAAATAAATGAATTTAATAGTGTTCCCCTTTAAAATGCGTTTACTTATAAATGTATTTTATACAATGATAAGCGTCTTTTTTTTTAACTTTGTACCCTGAATCACAATAGTATCTGCAATTTCGAACATGTTAGCAGTGTAATCCGTTAATAGCGTAGTTAATTGTAGGTGCTCGGATATCGCACGAAAGTCTTGCGTAACACATTGTCGTCGACTTTCGCCATTGAAAAGTACTGTTGGACTACGTGCGTGAATTCCGAGTACACCTGAAAGGTGCTAATTCGCTACCTTACAGCTGAACTTACATTTTCCAGTTATGTGTTACACTGCAAACATGGCAAGTCATGTGATATTTAATAAATTAACACGTACTCGTTTTAAAGTGCTTGTTGTTGGTCTTACGAGATACGCGTCAGAAAGCGCTAAGAACTAACATATTGTATGCGAAAACATAGTTAAAAGTAAGTGTTGAAACACTAACAAAATATTCATCGCTGCTGACGGCAATACCTCACGATCTGTAACAAAATAATTACAAGGTAAAACAGAGTTGGTAGCTACGTTTTTCGTTGCTTTCTTACATAGCACCGTACAAAAATAACCTGTAGCGGTAGCAAGATACAAAAAAAAAGAGTAAGCCATAACGGAAAACCGAGAGGTTAATTTTCGCTACAAAAATTTCATTAAACTGTATAAAATATATACACGGGGAATTTTTTTTTTTAGTATACATTGCCTATGTATTCTTTTAAAAAGAACGCATCAATTACGCCTATTGTGCAGGCAACCAACTATTCAGACAACTAAACCATGCTGTGACCAAAACAATTAATTTAAGGTTAAAAAATATAATTAGTCTTTATTTAGTGTCTTCTTGCGTTTTTTATACAACCATGTACAGTAAAGACAAAAAAGTGGAAATGCTAAAGTGGTATCAGAATGGTAACAGCTTAAGAACTGTGAGAGATAATCAGATTGATGTCCAATCTCATAATGGGGAATTTTCAGTAAAATAAATGAAACAATCTTGTCTGCCCCACGAAATATATATTACAAATTAAAGAAAAAATTTAAAGAAAAAGGTAAGCGCTTTCGCAGTAAATCCCACTGCATCCTCAGACCCAAAAACAAAATTTCAATCTCGTCAAACAGTAAAACTGAACCAAAAACGCCATCAACGGCACATCAAAATTTTTTTAGTTATTTAGTTTTTTTTTTATTTTTTTTTTGTGTGCCGTTGATGGCGTTTTCGGTTCAGTTTTACTGTTTGACGAGATTGAAATTTTGTTTTTGGGCCTGAGCATGCAGTGAGATTTACAACGAAAGTGCTTACCTTTTTCTTTATTTTTTTTCTTTAATTTGAAATATATATTTCGTGGGGCAGACAAGGTTGTTTCATTTATTTTAACTGCGAGAGACTTATTTTCACTAAAATATCCAGAAAGACCTATTCCTTGTATTCCAACCATACAAACAATTGTTAGAAAATTTAAATCAGAGGGATTCGTAATAAATTCCCATAAAATAAGAACTAAAAGTAATCACGTTTTAACCGAAAAAATGAAATTAAATATTTTATGCTACGTTGAAGAAAATCCCATAGTATCACTACAAGAAGTAGGTTCACATTTTAATTTTTCTAAAACCTCGGTATTTATAACACTAAAAGGATTTAAATATAAATCGTACAAATTTTCGAATCACCAACAGACGGAGATGGAGACAAAGCAAAAAGAACACTCTTTTGTGAAACATTTTTTAATTTGCTGAATGAACATGAATACATTTTAAATAATATAGTTTTTAGTGAACTTTCGCAATAAATGGAGAAGTCAATTCACAACATTTTCGGTATGTATTATAATTCCTCATCTATCCAGTATCCTGATA